>JBBPUB010000512.1:1549-13080 GCA_038094415.1 Xerocomus alliaceus
AGGAGGTCTGGGGAGTCTTCTTCTCTCTCTGACTTCATAGGGGCAGATAGAATAAGGGGGATGACTATGTCCTCTTCCTTCACGTTGGTGGCTGGCAATGTACTCTCTTTGCAGCCATTCTCTGATCTCACGTCTCCTGTGACGATCCTTGCCATCTTGTATAATGGTCTCTGGTAGACTCTTCATCGCAACAGACTTAGCATATACTTTTTGCTTGATCTTATCTTATCGTTTCATGACTAATCTGATCATGCTTATCTTCTGCTCTTCTTCCTGATCAGATCTATCTCCATTAGACTATTTTTTGACACGGCTATTACCATATCCATTCTGATCTTCTACCACATGTAACCAACGCCCTTTTAATCACTGAGTGATTCTTTTCATTTCCATGCTGTGCATGGCTATGGCATAGCCCAGTTCATTACCACCGCTGCAGCTTCTCTTCCATTTGATCTGCCACCCACAGTATCAAATGTGTTATTCATTCCCACTCCCCTCAACCCTAGAGGCTGTGGTACGCCCTTTACGCCATTGGATGGCACAACCCTTAGTCCTAGAGGCTATATTGCTATTGGATAGCTACAACATGGACTCTTACCTTAGTCATGGCCCTACTGCATAGGCATAGCATTCTACCTAATCAGGTATTAGGGTTAGATATACATGTACAAACAGTAGAGTAGTATATAAACCCCAAGGACAATGCTGGGTAGATCCCCAGTCTAGTCTCTTGGTCTTCTTCAGAACTTGACTACTAAGCCCCTCCAACGCCTTAACTCTTTCCTCAAAAGAACGAGTTAGTAGTTCTCCTTTACTTTTAGCTGATAGTTGTAGTAGAGCTGGTTCAAGTTTCCCATCAGGTTCTGCTGTTTCACATCGTCTCCCATTTAATCATTTGAACAATGATCTTTAAGCAGGGGGTAGTGTGACAATCCTTGCCATCTCATATACAGTCTCTGGTAGACTCTTCATTGCTCTGGACTTAGCATATACTTTTTGCTTGATCTTATTGTGATGATCCTTGCCGTCTCATATATGGTCTCTGGTAGACTCTTTATCACAACGGACTTAGCATATACTTTTGCTTGATCTTATCTTATCGTTTCATGACTAATCTGATCATGCTTATCTTCTGCTCTTCTTCCTGATCAGATCTATCTCCATTTGGCTATTCTTTGACATGGTCATTACTGTGTTCCTTCTAGACTTCTACTGTGTGTAGCCAACACCCTTTTAATCACTGCGTGATTCTTTTCATTTCCGTGCTGTGCATGGCTATGGCACAGCCCAGTTACCGCTGCTGTGGCTTCTCTTCCATTTGATCTGCCACCCGCAGTATCAAACATGTTATTCATTTCTGTTTCCCCTCAGCCCTAGAGGCTGTGGTATACCCTTTACGCCATTGGATGGCATAACCCTTAGCCCTAGAGGCTATACAGATGCATTATTGCTATTGGATAGCTACAACACGGACTCTTACCTTAGTCGTGACCCTACTGCATAGGCATAGCATTCTACCTAATCAGGTATTAGGGTTAGACAAACATGTACAAATAGTATAGTAGTATATAAACCCCAAGGACGATGCTGGGTAGATCCCCAGTCTAGTCTCCTGGTTTCCTCCTGAATCTTGGACTCTAAGAACTACTCCCCTAGGCCAGGAATATATAGCCCAGAGCCCGGTGCTCATCTGAGTCGTCGCTCACCCCGTCTAACTCGCCACCTCTTTTATCTTTTACTGGGCTTTGGTTTCACCTACTTGAGCCCACACTCTTGACTTAAGCCTCGCATGCTCGAGTCGTCACCATCTTGACTTTGGCCTCATCCGCTCGAGTCGTCACTCTTGCTTGTTACGACCTTTAGGTTGTTTTGTTGTTGTTTGCAGCTTGAACTTAGCTGAAGAAGACGTGAACTGGAGTTCACTAGGCAGATATAGATTCAGCCGTTTCACTTATCTTATTGTTTTATGACTAATCTGATCATGCTTATCTTCTGCTCTTCTTTCCAATTAGATCTATCCCCATTTGGCTATTCTTTGCCATGGTCATCACTGTGCCCTTCTAGACTTCTAACATGTGTAGCCAATATCCTTTTAATCACCATGTGATTCTTTTTATTTCCATGCTGTGCATGGCTATGACACAGTCCAGTTTATTACTGCTACTGTAGCTTCTCTTCCATTTGATCTGCCACCCACAGCATCAAACATGTTATTCATTTCCAATCCCCTCAGCCCTAGTATGCCTTTAACACTATTGGATAGCTACAGCATGGACTCTTACCTTAGTCACATTCCTACTGCATAGGCATAGCATTCTATCTAATTAGGTATTAGAGTTAAACAAACATATACAAATAGTCTAGTAGTATATAAATCCCAAGGACAACACTGGGTAGATCACCAGTCTAGTCTTTTGGTTTTCACCTGAACTTAACTACTAAGCCTCAAGCCTCATCAAACTCTCTACTAACCATAGTGAGTTAGTACTTCCTTATTCTTTTTAGCTGATAGTTGTAGTAGAGCCAGTTCAAGTTCCCTGTGGATTCAGCTGTTTTAGCATTTATAATCTCTGTTTTTGTCTGCCATTTGTTGGATCCTGTTGCTTCTTTGAATACCATTCACAGTGTATACTGGGTCTCTGTTAGAGGGTGGAGATTTTGGATGTGGGGGAGCTGCAGGAGGTATAGGAGATGCCAGAGGTGCTGGAGATGCTGGTGGAGGTGCTGGTGGAGGTGTCAGAGGAGCTTCTGGAGCTTCAGAGATATTGAGTCATAGTTGGCCAAATTGATCTATGAGGTCATCTAGATTGTTTGAATGGTCAGAAGGTTCTCCCACTGCTTCTGAAATATATGTAAGGTTGTCATCTGGCTTCTCTTCCTGTTTCATGGATTTTGGTTGATGGAGATGTTTGGGAACAAGTCCCTCCCACTGGTCTGGAGTTGGGTCCTTTTAAGGGATGGAGTCTGTATTGAAAATGCATCTGGACTCATGGAAGATGACATTTCAGCTGGAAATGATGGTGTGGTTTTTTAGGTCCAGGAGTTTGTATGCCTATTGTCCATAGGAGTATTCAAGCATAATGCACTTCCTTTTATGGGGTCAGAACTTTCCCCCCCACTGCTCCTTGGGCACTAGGGCATAGGCAAAGCATCTGAAAGGTCAGAGTAGGGTTAGATCAACTTTCTGTTTGAATAGGAAGTGTGATGATCCTTGCTGTCTTGTATACAGTCTCTGGTAGACTCTTTGTCAAACAAACTTAGCATGAACTTTCATTTCTTTGATCTTGTCTTTTTCTTTGATCTTATCTGATCAGAGCTTATCTTCTGCTCTTCTCTCCAATTAGATCTATCTCCATTTGGCTAATCTTTCACATGGTAATCACCATGTTTTCTGATCTTCTAACTGCCTTGCCAGTGCCCTTCTTTAATTTCCATTGAGATTCCTTTTATTTCCATGCAGTGCATGGCTGTGGCACAGCCCACTTAATTACCACTGCTGCAGCTTCTCTTCCATTTGATCTGCCACCCATAGTATCAACTTCTTTTCATTTCTGTTCCCCTCAGCCCTAGAGGCTATGGTACACCTTTATTGCCATTGGATGGCATCAACATGGACATAGACTTCATCAAAGATTGGAACTCAGCTATCCTAATCAGGTATTAGGGTTAAACAAACATGTACAAATAGATAGTAGCATATAAGTTGAGGGATGAAGCTGGGTTGATCCCCAGTCTAGTCTCTTGGTGTTTTCCCAGAAACTGCTCCCCTTGCCCTGGGACATAAAGGCAGAAGTCTACCCTCATCTGGACAACTCAGTTGTTTGATTATCTCTCTCTTTGAGTGCTTTCCTCACAAGAATGACTCATCCACACCAGAATTCATTTGATATGGATAAAATCTTCTAAGCCCATAACATCCAACAGTTTTTGATTGTTTCATTAGACTAGACTCTCTTACTTCCTCTGAACAAAGGTTTCTAGGAAAGACCCCATTCTACTTTTTCCTTTGTTCCTTCATCGTTGGTCACCAACAGGCAGAGCTGAGAGTCAGGCAAGAACAGGCTGTTTTAGGTCCTGGATTGTGAAGACAATTGACATAGTCACTTTTGAGCACTAAATAATAGAAGAATACATCGACGACTTCCTAATCATTAAAGACAAAGAAGAACTACAGAAAGGACAAGCATTCTTGGAAGCTTTGTTCACAGTTCTTGAAATATGCTAAATGCTTTGGGTCTATTTCTTGATCAGCTATAGTCTCATAGTCCTGATTATCACCATTCTGTTTATCAAGTGGCTCATCAAGTTTATCATTGACAACCAAACCCCTATTCTTCTTGTTGCTCAGAAAGGGCAGATGAATCATTCCTCTTTTATTAGATTTGTAGGAATAGTTCCTGCAGTAGGAGCATATACAGAAGGTTGAAAAGCAGGAGAAGAACTCCAAGCATAGATGCTGTTGGAGATCTGCATTGGAATAGTAGTGGTAGGTTTCTTTTGCTTGCTCGCTTGCCTAGCCTGGTTTGTTAACCAAGTCATCACGAAAAATATGCCAATTTTATTGGTAGAACACCTTTACTGAACCGAAGAAGGATTGTTAGGATTCAGCACAGGACTGATTTCCCCCACTAAGGCATCCAGAGATAATTGAAGATACAGATTCTAGTGGAATAAAAATCCTTGGTGAAGAGAACCTAGAAATCTGTTGGAAGAAACAGAATCTGCAACTGTTGAATGGAACTAGAAAATTTCATTAAAACAGTATTACAGATAGAACCAGTAGATCTCAAAGATTTACTTTGGATCCTAAAACATATTGAAGAAGAATTACACACTCTATGGGATCAAACAAACAAGAGATGATGGATTTCATCTTTGTCTTAGTATGCCTTTTTATGATCCATTTGTGACTACAACAAGAAGAAAGTACCATAGAAGACATACCTTCCCTCGTCTTGACAGAGTCTGAAGACAAAGAGGACCTAGCTGAACTATTTAATCTTTTAACAAACAAAGAACGGCTAACAAAAGATGCTGAAAAAGAACTCTTGACTTGAAGTTGAGATACTCTCATGATAACAGAAGAAGGGCGAACACTAATGATATGTTAAGGATGGTGTCTTCATTGTTCTCAAGTAGGACATAAAGTGTGGGATTGCTCCCTAGTACAACAGGGATGCATAGAATGCCTATGGGTAGGAGGAAAGCACGAACCCTTGTGCAGTAACAACATAGAATGTTTTAACTGCAAGACAAAAGGTCACTCTTTCCTACAGTGCCCAATCCCCTCTTACAAATGCTATCATTGCTTATATGAGTAGGGAGTTCATACAAAGAATTGTCCATTCAGCAACCCAGCAATAAGATGAGTAAAATTGTATACTGACCTAAGATCTTACTTTTGAAAAGAAGATCCAGGATATTTCACAGATTTGCCAAGAATAACTAATGCCTATTGGCACTCATACAAAAACTCAGTCTTTGAAAGAAAAGACAGAAAGAAATTCTATTTGAAGTAGAAGAAGATTATTCTCTGCCATCATGCGGGTCTTATCTAGATGGTGAGCTCGGCCAGGATGAAACACTAGTGCTTGATTTGAATATGAAAAATGAAAAAATATTGTATTTCCAGAAGTGGTGGAGATAAGGAGCATAACAACTCCAATTCCATCAAAAGATCAAACAAGACATGATGTGAGAACTATGTATCCGGAACTAACCAAGTTAGATCTCAATGAATTACTTCCCGAAACCAGAAAAGAAGATTTGGAGGAATTTCATTTCCTAAAAACTATTAATCTGAAGAAGGATATAGTCCTTCCAATCAAGATAACACCAAAAATAAATATTCCCTTTACAAAAACATCTGCCCTCCTAGATTCTAGCACAAACGCTGTCTTCATTGACCAGCAATTTGCTCAGCATCTTCATCTTCCCCTTACCCCTCTTAGAAGACCCATTCCAGTATATAATGCTGATGGAACCTTAAATGCTGCTGGAAAAATAATGCATAACTATCAGCTTATTATGGAATATGAAGGTCATCATGAGAAACTGACAGCTGAGGTCACTGATCTTGGAAAGTTCGAATTTATTCTGGGATATGAGTGGTTATAGTGCCACAACCCAGAAATAGATTGGATGACTGGAAAGGTTCGATTGACTAGATGTCCCCAGCATTGTTAGAATCTCCAACAAGGTGATTCCACCCCATCCAAGTTTTTACAGACATTGCAAAAAGAACAGCATGAGCAGTCATATCAGATATACCATTGGATACATTCATTGGAAAGAAACACCAATATCCAAAAAGTGCTTGAAAGGGTTCAGCTGAAACAAACCCCACTGAAGGAATTAGTACCAAAAGAGTATCATAATTACCTCATAGTATTTTCAAAGAAAGATTCTGAAAGAATGTCCCTGTACAAGCCATGGGACCATGCAATTGAATTGCAAGATGATTTCAAACCCCACAAAGGAAGAATTATTCCCCTTTCAATTGACAAATAGGAAGAAGTCACTGCATTCCTAGATGAACAAATGCAGAAAGGCTATATTCAACCATTGAAATCCCCACAAACCTCCCCTGTATTCTTTATCTCAAAAAAGGATGGTGAAAAGAGAATGGTACAGGATTACTGATATCTCAATGAACACACCATCAAGAACAATTATCCTTTGCCATTAATTTCACAACTTGTAGACAAGTTAAAGGACACTAAACTATTTACCAAAATGGATCTAAGATGGGATACAACAATGTCCACATCAAAGAGGGAGATGAATGGAAAGCCACTTTCATATGCTTCAAAGGAGCATATGAACCCCTTGTGATGTACTTTGGATTATGCAATTCCCCTGCCACATTCCAAGCAATGATGAATGAAATCTTCACTAATATGGATGACGTGGTAGTGGTCTATATAGACGACCTTCTCATATTTACAAAAATGGAAAATCAAGCAAAACACAATTGAATCATGCTTGAAGTACTCCAATGACTAAAGGAGAATGACCTCTTTGTGAAGGCCCCCAAATGCTGCTTTTATGTCACAGAAGTAGATTTTCTTGGCATGATTGTGGGAAAGAACAGCATTTCTATGTGACGATCCTTGCCGTCTCATATACGGTCTCTGGTAGACTCTTCATCGCAACGGACTTAGCATATACTTTTCGCTTGATCTTATTTTATCATTTCATGACTAATCTGATCATGCTTATCTTCTGCTCTTCTTCCTGATTAGATCTATCTCCATTTGGCTATTCTTTGCCATGGTTATTACTGTGTCCCTTCTGATCTTCTAACGCATGTAGCCAACGCCCTTTTAATCACCATGTGATTCTTTTCATTTCCATGCTGTGCATGGCTATGGCACAGCCCAGTTCATTACCACTGCTGCAGCTTTTCTTCCATTTGATCTGCCATCTACAGTATCAAACATGTTATTAATTTCCACTCCCCTCAACCCTAGAGGCTGTGGTATGCTCTTTACGCCATTGGATGGCACAACCCTTAGCCCTAGAGGCTATATCGCTATTGGATAGCTACAACACGGACTCTTACCTTAGTTATGGCCCTACTGTGTAGGCATAGCATTCTACCTAATCAGGTATTAGGGTTAGACACATATGTACAAACAGTAGAGTAGTATATAAACCCCAAGAACAATGCTGGGTAGATCCCCAGTCTAGTCTCTTGGTTTTCTCCAGAACTTGACTACTAAGCCCACTTCACCACCTCAAACTCTTTCCTCAACAGAATGAGTTAGTAGCCTCTTCTATTCTTTAGCTGATAGTTGTAGTAGAGCCAGTTCAAGTTCCCCTATGGGTTCTGCCATTTCATTAGACTAGACTCTTACTCTTTCTAGTGACCCTCTCTACTACAGGACCAGTACTAATGAGTGCCAGTGTCCTTCCCCCAGTTCCACCACTTCCTTCGTCCTTTCATCATTGGTCGCCAACGGACAGAGCTGAGAGAGAGGCAAGAACAGGCCGCACAGGTCCCGGACGGTGGGAACAGATCTGTCTCACCAGCAACTGCCTTCTTACAAGAGTTAGAAGGTTCTTTACCAGGATTCCCCCATCAGGACTCGATTGTGAGAGATACGATCAATGGAGACGTGAGATCAGAGAACGGCTGTGAAGAGAGTACATCGCCAGCCACAGACTTGAAGGAAGAGGATGTAGTCATCCCCCTTATGCTATCAACCCCTACGAAGTTCGAGAGAGAAGAAGACAGCCCCGACCTCCTCCTTCCACCTACCTCTGACCCGAACGACTGCAGCCCAGGGCCGAGTGTTACCAACACCATAGATCGGTTACCACTGCGGAGGCTGCCCTCAGAAGAAGAGAGGGGATTCTTCGCTATAGCTTCAACAGTTCAGGCAAATTTCTATAGCTGAACCTTTAATCTTCCAAAGCACTGCCTATCAGAAGGGTAGTCAGAATACAAGTTTGAAGAAGCCCCTGTTGCACCACCACCGCCTAGAAAAAGGCAACGCCAGCAATACCAGCAGGAGATAAAAAGGGAAATAGAAAGAGGAAGTAGGATAGGACTACGAGATCTTCCTCCCCGATCATACAAATATTGAATGCAATTGATTGTTATCTTGCTTTCATTTAGCCTGATTTTCTACATCATTATGATTTACTTCCTTAGGTGGATCGCCAAGTACGCCACAGATTCACAAGTCCCAATCCTCTTCGTAGGAAACTGAAGCAGGACATTTAGAACACCTTACTCTGCCTTCATAGGAGTAGTCCCTGCCACAAACGCAACCTCAGATGGGTGGATCTTTGAAGAAGGACTCCAACAGCACCCTCACAATTGTCAACACTACTGTGACGATCCTTGCCATCTCGAATATGGTCTCTGGTAGACTCTTCATCGCAACGGACTTAGCATATACTTTTTGCTGGATCTTATCTTATCATTTCATGACTAATCTGATCGTGCTTATCTTCTGTTCTTCTTACCAATCAGATCTATCCCCATTTGGCTATTCTTTGACATGGTCATTACTGTGTCCCTTCTAGACTTCTACAGCGTGTAAACAATGCTCTTTTAATCACTGTGATTCCTTTCATTTCTGTGCTGTGCATGGCTATGACACAGCCCAGTTCATTACTGCTGCTGCAGCTTCTCTTCCATTTGATCTGCCACCTGCAGTATCAAAACGTGTTATTCATTTCCGCTCCCCTCAGCCCCAGAGGCTGTGGTACGTCTTTATTGCTATTGGATAGCTACAACATGGACTCGTACCTTAGTCGCTGCACTACTGCATAGGCATAGCATTCTACCTAATCAGGTATTAGGGTTAGACAAACATGTATAAATAGATAGTAGTATATAAACCCTAAGAACGACGCTGGGTAGATCCCCAGTCTAGTCTCTTGGTTTTCTCCAGAACTCAACTACTAAGCCACTCTGCCACCTCAACTCTTTCCTCAACAGAACGAGTTAGTAGTTCCCATTCTTTTTACTAATAGTTATAGTAGAGCCAGTTCAAGTTCCCTTCGGGTTCTGCCGTTTCATTAGACTAGACTCTTAATCTTTTCTAGTGACCCTCTCTACTACAGGACCAGTACTAATGAGTGCTAGTGTCCTTCCCCCAGTTCCACCACTCCCTTCGTCCCTTCATCGTCAGTCACCAACGGACAGAGCCGAGAGAAGCACAAGAGCCAGCTGCACAGGTCCCGGAGGGTGGGAACAGATCAGAGTTGCCTGCCACCGCCTTTTTACGAGAGTTAGAGGCTTCTTTACCAGGCTTCCCCCATCAGAACTCGATCGTCAGAGATACGATCAACGAAGATCTGAGAGAAGAGATCGGCTGTGAAGAGAGTACATCACCAGCCACAGACATGAAGGAAGAGGACATTGTAGTCCCCCTTATAGTATCCACCCCTACAAAAGAAGAGAGAGAAGAAGACAGCCCCAACCTCCTCCTTCCGCCTACCTCTGACCTGAAATGGCAGAACCCACAAGGAACTTGAACTGGCTCTACTACAACTATTAGTAAAAGGATAAGGACTACTAACTCATTCTGTTGAGGAAAGAGTTTGAGGTGGCGGAGTGGCTTAGTAGTTGAGTTCTGGAGAAAACCAAGAGACTAGACTGGGGATCTACCCAGCATCGTCCTTGGGGTTTATATACTACTATCTATTTGTACATGTTTGTCTAACCCTAATACCTGATTAGGTAGAATGCTATGCCTACGCAGTAGTGCAGCGACTAAGGTACGAGTCCATGTTGTAGCTATCCAATAGCAATAAAGACGTACCACAACCTCTGGGGCTGAGGGGAGCGGAAATGAATAACATGTTTTGATACTGCAGGTGGCAGATCAAATGGAAGAGAAGCCGCAGCAGCAGTAATGAACTGGGCTGTGTCATAGCCATGCACAGCACAGAAATGAAAGGAATCACGCGGTGATTAAAAGAGCGTTGTCTACATGCTGTAGAAGTCTAGAAGGGACACAGTAATGACCGTGTCAAAGAATAGCCAAATGGGGATAGATCTGATCGATAAGAAGAGCAGAAGATAAGCACAATCAGATTAGTCATGAAATGATAAGATAAGATCCAGCAAAAAGTATACGCTAAGTCCGTTGCGATGAAGAGTCTACCAGAGACCGTATTCGAGATGGCAAGGATCGTCACACTACCCCCTGCTTAAAGATCATTGTCCAAATGATCAAAGGGGAGACGATGAGTCACAACAGTGGTTATGTTTTCAGGATGTTTCTGAAATAGGAAAAGAGACTGATCGGGTTCAATGGTAAGGGCTTGCGGAGCCGATGGATGTTGTTTATAGAATTCAGAAATAGCCTCTTTGGCATTAGTAAGGTTTGAGCATGGTTCCCAAGTTCTATCAGTTTCATCATATCCTTTCCAATATACCAGATATTCTAATTGGCGCTGTTGATATCTGCTGTCCACAATGAAATCAACTTCCCACTCGTTATCTCTATCTTTGGTAACCTTGACAGGACCAGGCCGTTCAACCGGCTGACCGTCTAGGCATTCTTTGTAAGGTTTAATACGAGAGATGTTGACAACTGGATGAATCCTTATGGATTGGGGAAGTTTCAGTTCCACTGCGTTGGTTCCCATAATCTTAGTAATGGTAAATGGACCTAGCCATCATTCTGAAAGTTTCTTTGATGCACATGTAAGTTTAAGGTTCTTGGTAGATAGCCAAACCTGTTGACCTATGTGGTATTCGGGGGATTTACTGCGAGATTGATCTGCATATTTCTTCTGATGTGCCTGGGCCGCTTTCATGTTCTGCCATACTTGATCAAATGTGGCGGCCATTTCATCAGCAAATCTAACTGCAGCAGGAGCTTTAGCAGTTCTATTCCCATCCTGGGGTGATACAAATGTGTGACTTCAAAGGGGGTCTTCTTTGTAGAAGCGTGTTGTTTCGAGTTAATAGAGAACTGGGCAATGGCAAGCCAATCTGCCCATTGATCTTGTTTTTCTGAACAAAATATTCTCAAAAACTTTTGAACTTCTTTATTAACAAT
>JBBPUB010000514.1:0-13056 GCA_038094415.1 Xerocomus alliaceus
ACTCATTCTGTTTCACCTTTGACAACCTGTCACATTCCGTTACTAATCCATCCGGACTCCATAGTATAAATATGGTACTCCAACTTGTACATACTTCAGTTTGAATATCAAATTAGTCTCCTCCTCATGCTTCTGACCTCAAGCTCTGCGCTCATCTGACCTCTGACTCTGAGGATAACAAGTACAAGGGCGTGACACATAAGTCCTGTGCCAAATGTCCTTGCCCCCTCCATTCCACCCATCCTTTCCTCACCCTCCTGTTGCAACTCTGTTCCGGACATTGTTGGACTAGTCTGGAGGACCTGGACTTGACAGCAGTGCTCTCAATTAAGAAAGGAGATAAGTGGCATCCTGTCACTTATGCTTTGCATAGCATGCAACCAGCTGAATGGAATTATCCCATCTCTGACAAAGAAATGCTTTCAGTGATACAAGCATTGAAGGAGTGAAGACATTATCTCAAAGGAGCCAGATTTCCTATGGAAGTCTGGAATGATCACCAAAATCTCCAATGGTATTAAACAAGACAAGATCTTAATTGCCAACAGGCTTGATGGGCCCAATATCTATCTAGGTTCCATTTGAAATGGATTCACAAGCCAGGTGCCACTATGGGAAAAGCTGATGCCCTTTCTAGATGAGAGGATCATGCTATCAGAATTGAAAATGATAATAAAGGAGTTCTGGTAATTCCACTGAAGCAGATTGGACAGATGGAGATAGATACTCCACTTCTCATCTCTGATGAAGGTGAACAACTTAATAAATCTATATTCAATGAGCTTTGTAAGCTTATGGAGGGAGAGACCATTCATCTTGGCAGAAAGCACTTTTTACTTAAAGAAGAAGACAGTTTGCTGCATGATCCACAGTGCTGCATTTACATTTCAGATTCTGCTTTGTTGAAAATGGATATCCTACACCTATTCCATGACACTCCAATAGCTGGACATGCTGGTTATAAGAAGACATTGGAATTACTCACTCGACATTACTGGTGGCCAGGAGTTACCACTTTCATAAAAGAATACATCACCAGGTGTGAACAATGTCAATGGTTTAAGGGAACTAATAAACCCCCCTCTGGATTATTAACATCGTTACCAATATCCGAAACCCCTTGGAGTCATATTTTTACTGATTTCATCACCAATCTTCCTAAATCCTGCTCTTTCAACACAATTTTAACAGTCGTTGATTGCTTCTCTAAGGAGGTAGAACTTATCCTTGCACAAAGCAGTGCAGTGCATTAGATATGGCATGGTTATTCCTAAATAATATATGGAAGCACCATGGTCTTCCATTGTCTATTGTTTCAGATTGAGGTCCACAATTTGCCACACAAGTAATGATTGAGATCAATAAAGCCTTATCTATTGAAACAAAGCTTAGCACTGCATTTCATCCTCAAACAGATGGACAATCTGAGATTGTTAATAAAGAAGTTCAGAAGTTTTTGAGAATCTTTTGCACAGAAAAACAAGATCAATGGGCAAATTGGCTTGCTATAGCCCAGTTCTCCATTAACTCTAAACAACACGCTTCGACAAAGAAGTCTTCCTTTGAAGTAATACATTTGTATAACCCCCAGATGGGAATAGAACCACTAAAGATGGATAAAGCACCCACTGCTGTAAGGTTTGCTGATGAAATGACCACTACGTTTGATCAAGTAAAATAAAATATGAAAGTGGCACAGGCACATCAGAAGAAGTACACAGATCAGCATCATAGCACTGCACCAGGTTATGAAATAGGCCAGCAAGTCTGGTTATCAACAGATAATCTCCATTTAATATGTGCCTCTAAAAAGCTTTTGGAACGATGGCTTGGACCATTTACAATTACAAAGTTGATGGGAACTAATGCAGTAGAATTGAAACTTCTACAATCCATGAGAATCCATCCAGTCATAAATATCTCTCACATTAAACCCTATAGGGAATGCCTAGAAGGTCAGCTGGTTGAATGGCCTAATCCTGTAAAGGTCACTGAGGACAGAGATAACGAATGGAAAGTTGATTTCATTGTGGATAGCAGATATCGGCAGTGCTGGCTGGAATATCTGGTATACTGGAAAGGATATGATGAAATGAAACATACATGGGAGCCGTGCTCCAACCTTACTAATGCCAAGGAGGCTGTATCCAACTTTTATCAATCACACCCCTTGGCTCCACGAGCCCTCACTATTGATTCCAAACAGTTCCTTTTCCTTTTCCAGAAACATCCTGAAAATATCACTGAAGTTCCAACTCATCATCTCCCCTTTGATCATCTGGACAATGATCTTTAAGCGGGGGGTAGTGTGACAATCCTTGCCATCTCGTATACGATCTCTGGTAGACTCTTCATTGTAACGGACTTAGCGAATACTTTTTTGTTAATCTTATCTTATCATTTCATGGCTAATCTGATCGTGCTTATCTTCTGCTCTTCTTCCCAATCAGATCTATCTTCATTTGGCTACTCTTTACCACGGTAATCTCTGTGCACTTCTAGACTTCTAACACATGTAGCCAACACTCTTTTAATCACTGAGTGATTCTTTTCATTTCCATGCTATGCATGGCTATGGCATAGCCTAGTTCATTACTGCAGCTGCAGCTTCTCTTCCATTTGATCTGCCACCTGCAGTATCAAACATGTTATTCATTTCTGCTCCCCTCAGCCCTAGAGGCTGTGGCACACCTTTATCACTATTGGATAGCTACAACACAGACTCTTATCTTCGTTGCATTCCTACTGTGTAGACATAGCATTCTACCTAATCAGGTATTAGAGTTAGACAAACATGTACAAATAGTATAGTAGTATATAAACCCCAAGAATAATGCTGGGTGGATCCCCAGTCTAGTCTCTTGGTTTTCACCTGAACTCGACTACTAAGCCTCAAGTCTTCCCTCAAACTCTCTACTAATTGTAGCAAGTTAGTACTTTCTTTTCTTTTTTAGCTGATAGTTGGTAGTAGAGCTGGTTCAAGTTCACCTTCAGGGTTGTTATGATTTACTATGCCTTTCACCATATCTTTCTTCTTCTCATCACTGTTCCCTAGTTCACTCCACCCTACTTCATATCTTACTATGAACATTATTTCCTTTTGGTAGTGTCCTCTCATTCTGCAGCTCTTATCTTTTTATCTTCTTGATCTTGTTACCACTATCTTAGGACACTTATCTCTCTGCAGTCGTTTCTCTTACAACAGCATAGTATTCCCATTTTCCATCATATTCCACACAATTCCATTGTAGTACTTATGCTGCGCCCTGTATTGTAGTCTCTATTCTTGGTCTATGCAATTATATGTAACCTT
Organism: Xerocomus alliaceus; assembly: GCA_038094415.1. NCBI lineage: Eukaryota > Fungi > Basidiomycota > Agaricomycetes > Boletales > Boletaceae > Xerocomus > Xerocomus alliaceus. Next base: position 3,314 of record JBBPUB010000514.1, read on the forward strand.
GAGTCCGCTGCACTCCCTGCACCATGTCCCCCCCAGTCCCAAGCCACCTTCAAGTTCCCAAGCACCAAGTCCATCCTCATACCCCTTGTCCCTGGTAGCAGACTCAGGCTACTCACATAACAGGGGTTTAGCCATTTCATGGATAGTCTGGACAGCATTTTCAGCCTTCCTAGTGGTAATACTAGAGACAATTCTTCTTTTATCAGTAGAGGAAAGCTTAGAAGAATGCCCTAGCTTAATGTTCTTCTTATCTGGAAGAAATTCCTTGATGACCCTAGCCATGGTAGACTTTCCTAGGCCAGTCTGAGAGGAAATATTATAAATAGAGAGGCCAGATTCAGTAAGGGAGAGGATATTGGCTTTAGTAGAGGTAGAAATGGATTTCATGGTAATAATAAAGTAGCTGAATAGCACATCATTTTTATATACCCCATATTTACATAAGTAACCAGGGTCAAGGCATAGCATCCATCAGAAGGTGTTAAAGTCTTATGTTATTTACTATGACAATCCTTGCTGTCTTGTATATGGTCTCTGATAGACTCTTTATTGAAATGGACTTAGCATATACTTTTTCTTTAATTTTATCTTATCTTTTCTATTCTATCTGATTGTGCTTACCTTCTGCTCTTCTTTCCAATCAGATCTAAACCCTTTTGGCTATTTTCTAACATGGTCATTACCATGTCCTTCTGATCTTCTAATGTGTGTAGCCAACGCTCATTTAATCACTGAGTGATTCTTTTCATTTCCATGCTGTGCATAGCTATGGCATAGCCCACTTAATTACCAATGCTTTGGCTTCTTTTCCATTTGATCTGCCACCCACAGTATCAAACATGTTATTCATTTCCACTCCCCTCAGCCCTAGAGGCTATGATATGCCTTTATTGCTATTGAATAGCTACAACATAAACTCTTACCTTAGCCATCACCACACAGCATAGTATCTAATCAGGTATTAGGGTTAGCAATACATGTACAAATAGTAGAATAGTATATAAACCCCAAGAACAACACTGGGTAGATCCCTAGTCTAGTCTCTTGGATTACCACCAGAACTTGACTACTAAGCCTTAAGTTCCTTCAAACTCTCTGCTCAACACAGTGAGTTAGTACTCCTTTACTCCTTTACTAAAGTAGCCTCATAGTAGAACCAGTTTCAAGTTCCTCTTGGGTCTCTGCCATTTCATTTACCAAATTATGAATGACAGCATGATGCTCAAATAAGTGTCCCAATAACATATCATTTTAAAATGGCTATATCTTAGTGCCATGACAACCAAATCACATGATCTAAGTGGTGTTAAAATGCCAAGAGCAAGTACTATCTTTGACCCTGCAAGTGTTTGATCTTGTTTGTCCCATATCTTTGGCAATTGATCCATTTGTCCAAAATGGCCCAATATTGGAACACTTTTTTGAGCCACTATACCACTCCAACTCCAGTACTCTAGTACTCTCTGGTATAATCTCCAGTATGATCTCTGGTACAATCTCCTAGATATCCTTATCTCATCTCTCATATTCTTGATTCATATGATCTCCTTCTAGTTAGTCTTATTCCTAGTTTCTTCAAGTAGGTGTTTCACTTAGTACAATGGCCCAAAATCTGTCTCTAACCTGTCCTGGACCTGTCTTGAACATCTATCTCTGACTTATCTCTAACCTGTCTTGGACATGTTTCTAACCTGTCTTCAACTTTGATATATCATTACTCATCTGTTTCATCTTTGATAACCTGTCACATTCTGTTACTAATCCACCCAAACTCCATAGTATAAATACAGTACTCCAACTTGTATATACTTCAGTTTGAATATCAAATTAGTCTCCTCACACTTCCAACCTTGAGCTCTGTGTGTAGACAGAATAAGTCTTAGGTGATGATAACAGTCAACTAATGTATTACCTGTAGACAGAATAAATCTACAGGAGTGTAAGTACTAATCCTAGTGAATATAAGTACATTTGATACTGCAGGTGGCAGATCAAATGGAAGAGAAGCCACAGCAGCAGTAATGAACTAGGCTGTGCCATAGCCATGCACAGCATGGAAATGAAAAGAATCACTCAGTGATAAAAAGGGTGTTTGCTACACACATTAGAAGTCTAGAAGGACATGGTGATTACTGTGGTAAAGAATAGCCAAATGGAGATAGATCTGATCAGGAAGAAGAGCAGAAGATAAGCTCAATCAGATTAGTCATGAAATGATAAGATAAGATCAAGGAAAAGTATATGCTAAGTCCTTTATGATGAAGAGTCTATCAAAGACCATATACAAGACGGCAAGGATCATCACAATAGCATTCTACCTAATCAGGTATTAGGGTTAGCAATATATGTACAAATAGTAAAGTAGTATATAAACCCCAAGAACAATGCTAGGTAGATCTCCAGTCTAGTCTCTTGGTTTTCTTCAGAACTCAACTACTAAGTCTTGCCATCCTCAACTCTTTTCTCAACAGAATGAGTTAGTATCTTTTATTCTTTTTTAGCTGATAGTTGTAGTAGACCAGATCCAAGTTTTACTTTGGATTCTGCCATTTCATTAACTCTGAAGTAGTGATATGGCAGTTCATTATTCACATGTTTGTCAAGATGATTGTAAGGACAGGATTATAGAAATGGGGTAAGAATGCAAAGACCATATTGAACATGTCATCATCAGAAATGGGAGAACTGAGTGATGTGAGTTCCTCTCATAGGAGCCACATTTTGTTAAAATGAACTTGAATATCACCACCCTCTTTGAGCCACAGCTTGTTGAGTTGGCATTTTCTCTCCTGGGCAATGACCAAGGAGTGGTTCTCAAACTTGTCCTTGAGGGCCATGTACCACTCATGTGACATAGTTTTTGACATAATTTCAACATAGAGCAAAGCAGAGATGGTAACAGCAATCTGTTGTTTCACAATGGAATCTTCTTCTATCCATATTTTAAGGGCTTCTTCATATATATGGACTGTGGCTGGTATCCATGCTAGAGATTGGCTTATTGCCAGATCAATGGGCATTGGCTTTGTTCTGAGCAAGTATCTGTTTAGTCTGCATGCCATGAGAAACAGTTTGAGATGGCTTCTCCACACTGGCCAGTCCTTCCCAAAATCATCTAGCTTTGGGACTTCCAGTACTCAGTCTCCAATTTTGGTAGACATTCTTTCAAATATGAATAGGCTGGATGTTCACAATACTTGTCAGTTGAGCTCAGTAGAGCTCATAACCTATAGATGGAATAAGTCTCAGGTGACAACAACAGTCAACTAATGTATTATCTATAAATGGAATAAGTCTACAGGAGTGTAAGTACTAATCCTAGTAAATATAAGTAGTATCTCACCTCAGGCAATGACAACAGTCAACTGAGGTGGAGCAAACTATCAATGAGCAAAAATAGGTTCATGATTATCTAAGCATGTGTGGCTATGTAGGAATAACATTTGAACTCCAACACTGTGCTTATCTGACCTTCAACTCCAAGGATAACAAGTACAAGGGCACAACACATACAGTAAGCTTCAAAACCATTGTAATAACTAACTAAAATACAGTATGCACAATGTACTGCAATCACCTGTGGGAATTTCACTTAGGTTATGTGGGAAAGAATAAAGTACATACTCTCAGCTATAAAATCAGTCCCTGGGTCATATGATTTCATTCACATGCAACTGAGATATGTCCAGTTTAAAACAGCAACACCATTGCAACTTAAATCCATATGAAAGTCATGTGACATGGTCTAGAAGGATTACAATTGGAATAAGAATTAAATAATAAAAATCATAAATTCCAACAACTTTCATACTATGTATAAAATAGCAGAACCTGAAGTGGAACTTGGATCCAGTCTACTACAACTATCAGCTAAAAAGAATAAGAGGTACTAACTCGTTCTGTTGAGGAAAGAGTTGAGGATGGTAAGACTTAGTAGTTGAGTTCTGGAGAAAACCAAGAGACCAGACTGGGAATCTACCCAGCATCATCCTTGGAATTTATATACTACTTTATTGTTTGTACATGTATTGCTAACCCTAATACCTAATTAGGTAGAATGCTATGCCTACACAGTAGGGATGCAACTAAGGTAAAAGTCCATGTTGTAGCTGTCCAATAGCAATAAAGGCATACCACAGCCTCTAGGGCTAAGGGGAGCAGAAATAAATAACACATTTAATATTGTGGGTGGCAGATCAAATGGAAGAGAAGCTGCAGCAGCAGTAATGAACTGGACTGTGCCATAGCCATGCACAGCACAGAAATGAAAAGAATCATGCAGTGATTAAAAGGGTGTTGGCTTCATGCATTTAAAGATTAGAAGGGCATGGTAATTACCATGGCAAAGAATAGCCAAATGGGGATAGATCTGATTGGGAAGAAGAGCAGAAAATAAGCATGATCAGATTAGTTGTGAAATGATAAGATAAGATCAAAGAAAAAGTGTACACTGAGTCTGTTATGATGAAGAGTCTACCAGAGACTGTATATGAGATAGCAAGGATCATCACAATATATTACAACTGTCCTACAGATTTCTTTAGATGTGCTTCCCTACATTAATCTCTTGGATGGTTTCAATGGCTTCTGGATGGCAATCCCTTTGGGGCTTCTCAGCTCACAACCCCTGCACATGACCAATCTGCCCACTTGCTCATATGGAAGGTCACATGCAACAGACCTAGAGTTTCAAAAGCAGGAGCACTGGCATGTGCAAGGGTCAATTGGTTGACCTATCTCAACCAATCATGATCCATCAACCTATAATTTTGGACTCCACCAGACTTGATCAAGGTGTGACCATTTCCCTGTCACCTAACAGGCAAAAGGTCCTGCCTGTGGCAGTGCCATGAAGGGGAAACATTTGCTAAGGTTGAAAAGTAGCAGGAATGACATGTATTAAATGCAATGTAACTAGGGACACAGGATTCCTTTAGATGTACTTCCCTAGTACACCAACCCCTTGGGTGGTTTCAATGACTTCCAAATGGCAACCCCTTCGGGGCTTTTCGGCTCGCCTCCCGGCTCGCGACCCCTGTGCATGACCAATCTGCCCCAAAAGCGTAAGGCGTGGGAATGACCCGCCATGGTGGTGCACACAGAGCAAGGTAATTTACTACGTCGTGGTATATCCTACATGACTCTCACCCTCAGAAGAAACACTCTAACAAAGCTTTTTACTCTTATCCTATTACTGGCTGGGTCCTTTCTTCTATTCTCCTCATCTAGGACATCCCAGTCTTCTATATCTGATTACCAGGGATACAATGTAATCGAGCGAGTCACTGGGCTGAAGAACTTGAATGCTCAGAAATATAAATCATTACAACGGAGGTTGGGCAGGGATGCGAGACCTGACATATTGGACGACCTAATATCTGCTGGTGTCAGCAACTTTTGGGAGCAATTCCAGGTACCGTTGTGAGTTCAGAATCTCTAATGTTCATGTTCGTGATGACATTGACATCTGGTTTAGCATTACTGCCAAGGAGACCAACCATGCGGACACTCAGAGCGTGCTCAGTGCAGTAGAAGAGCTGCTCTCACTCAACGGTTGGGTTGCCGCCTATTGCCCCACCCTCGTCCGCCCTTTTGGACAAAACAAAAACATTGACGACGATACCTATGACGACCTCGCCAAAGACGATCGACTCTACTACATAGCACTAGCTATACACTCTGCAGACCACTTTCTTGTCGACCAACTCGCCGTGATCGTTCAATTAGCAAAGCGTCTTGGCACATCCAATCTGTTCGTTTCGATGCTAGATTATGGTTCTACCGATTCCACACCCACGCTCACGGATCTTTGTGAAGCGGTTTTGACTCTTCTCGGTGTACCTTTTAGGATCCACCGCGTTCCATCGATGACGGAAGACCCTGCAGCTGCGTACTACCCTGCGGAGGAGGCATATATGCGAAATCTTGCGTTAGAACCATTGCTGGAGCTTCACGAAAAGCGACAAATAGCTTTCAACCGTGTCATCTGGCTCAAAGGATTCACTTGTCCCAACGACATCTTGGAAACACTCAGGGTCAGCATTGCAAATGAAGCCGCAATGGTTTGTGGGATGGACTGGGCTGAGTCGGGTGGGCAGTTCATTTTCTCTGATAGGTGAGATTGCATGGACAACAGTTGCGAGCATATAGACCTTAGTATGATATGATTCCCGCCTTAGGTGGCGTACTCGAGATATCCATGGCGATCAATTTCGACAATCCAAGTCTTCATCAAAGCCTGACGCTGTACCCCCCCGAGACAGGAACGGAGCCGCTCGATACACTCAACACCTCCCCTTTCAAGTTTTCTGCTGCGAGGCTGGCACGCACATTGTCGATCCCGCTCAGTCATACTACAAGAATTTGATATATCACTACGGAGTGGATTTTCATAATTCGTCATCCTCAGACACTCCACCGCAACGTTCCCCGGATGCACCCTGTCTGGATAGCAGTCAAGCATGGTTCTGCAGGGACCTTTGGATCAGCAAAGCGCTGGAAGGTGTTCAAGACGACGAAGGGTCTGACCCCGCTTTCCGCTACACAAAACCTAAAACAGGGACTCGGGCCAATCATCGCCGGCAGGTACCTGCAATCCCCTTGGATCCCGATGCCAATGCTGGATCAGATTTCGACGCTATGCCCGACTCTGAGCTTCCTCTCGAGGAGCTTCCAGCCACTCGGCTAACCGTGCCAAACTCGGCGTACACACCAGCTCGCATCTTGGTAAACCCACGATGCGTGACAACGTACGCGGGCGTAAGCCATACTCGATTGGCACTAGACCTTTTTGGCACGGGCGACGACGATGGATTACAGGGTAATATGACCAAGAACGTGCTCGACGACTGGGAGGGTGCCCCAGAGAGCTTCGTCTGTCAAGAACAGCGGTACGCTTACTCTTGCACTCTGCATGTCCGAGGATAGCCACAACTTACCAGCAAATTCACAGTCAAACGGGCGGTCGGGTCGCCGCAAAAACGCAGCGTCTGCTAGGCTTTTCCATTCACGAGGAGTTACTTCAAGATCCCCCTGCAAACAAGCGTAGAACTACTAGATAGCTTTGATCATCACCGTACTCTTTTCTTCTTGCCAAACCCTTTGAATGCTACACCATCATCGGAATCATCATCGACAATGATATGACGTCGTTTACTCCCCCTTGTAGGTAAGTTGGGTGCGGAGTCTGTCTTTCCTGCATGGGATTTCTTTACGGTCCTTTGGGAATCGGCGTCTGGCATCGAGTCTTCGTCCTCCGAATTCAAAAATAACTTTGTAGCTTTTGCACTTCCCTTTGATTGCGGGGCTTTACGAGTTGCTTTCTTAGTGGGTTTTGCAGGAGGTGGTACATCGGAGTCGGCACCATCTGATTCTAAAACAGTCGGAGCGCGGTGCTTCGGAGTGCCTGCTGCCTGAGTTGGAGCTAAAGTCTCTTGATCGTTCGAAGCAGTACCCTTCCAGTAATCTGTTATGCAAATGAGAGAACAGACGGACCGAGAAAGCCTCTCAAACATACCTAAGCCTACTCCGTAATCATGTTCGGCCCTTGCCACAAGCTCAATGGGAACACGCGACGAAGGGGTTGGTGTCTAGGGCATTGTTCAGGAGACCACCTCAACAGAGATCAACGACACGAACCTTCTTAAATTTCTTGAAATTTGGCCGACCATCATAGGCACGCGTCGCAGTAGTCTGACCAGGACTCCGGCGATAGACGTCCAAGTCAATTACCACCATGAAATTTCCCCGCAAGTTCCTTGCCTCGGCATCAAAATCTCCAAGAATTTCCCATGCCTGTTCCTCTTCTTCGCGATGTATATCCGGTTTCGAGATACGAAGATTATTGAATTCTCGATCAAAGTTATCCTCAGTCGTCTTTTTCTTCCCTTTTCTTGATGCAAGAGCGGTTAGGAAAGCTGGATCAGTGTCGATCTGATGACTCTCCACAGCATTAACCTTGATTCTCTTTGATGGTGGCTTGCGACTCGTTCCAGAGTCCTGCATAGCATCCATATGCGATTCTTGGTTTGCTTGCGGCAAAGGGGACTTCCGACGAGTACGAAGTAGTGCGAGTGCAGTAGGCTTGGGTTGCGAAGGACCATGACCACTCTCCTCCTCTTCCTCAGCCACTACATCAAGCGTCCGTGGGGGAGCAGCTATTTGAGAATGCAGGGGTCGCGAATCACTTTGCGTGAGACTCTCGCCACCCTGAGTCACACCAACAGAATCCCTCATCGCGATGTCATATGCCTCTTGGACATCATGTGAATCGACGGCCATCTTATCTGGATTACTTGCATCGAAAAGTGCCTTAAACTTCTTTAGCGGAGGTTCCTGGCTCTGCTCGTCTTCAGCAATGGGTTCTTCTACTGAAATAGTTGGTACAGGCGTTCGTCGTTTCAGTTTAGACGAGCGTATCATTTCAGGAATCTAACGTGGCGTTCAAGATTCGCCAGTTTGTAGTTGTGAATTAGACGTACTGGAGGAAGAGTGTATCCCAGATTCTCTGCTTGTGTCTCTTCTTTGACGTTGGACTCGACAGGTTCTTCTGCACGTCTTGATGTCGACGGGGGCTTAGCACGACGAATAAGATTCTTGAAAAGGTTAGAGACAGTGACAAGTCAGTGGGAGCGATGTATCTTGCATACCTTGCTGGGCGGAGGAGGGATATGCAAGCCAAACAACGTGGGCGGAGGTGAAGGCGAAGGAGATTTACGACGAACATCATTTGACTCCGTGGGAGCCTTGTCTGGTACAGCAGGCAGCGACGGCTCACTTGGATGGGAGTTCGGAACAAACTCGGGGAGAGGAGATTCGCTCTCAGCCAAAGCGCCTAGTGTAGGAGTCAGAAAACATGAAACGAGGTGCAGGACAAAACCATCCACCTTGACTCTGGGAATTCTCGCTAATCAGCGAGGCATCAGTGTTGATCACGGCGTTCATTAGCGTGTCCAGATTAACGAGCGGCAATGAGAGACTGGATTCCGAAATGAGTACCCTGTCATAGTAGTGCAGAACAACTCAACTACCTTTGGGCCTCAGCAGTCATTTCTCGCCACTTGTCCACACCAACGGTAGCCTGCACCACGTGCTCTCGGGCAACGATAACGACTTTCAGGCCAACTTCATCCACTTTCCTCTTGGCCTTGCCAAGTAATTGTCTCCACTTTGCCTCCCCGTTCGTCATGGGAAAACATTCGTACTCGCCGTCTCCGCGAACGATCAATTCCCTGGTATCTTCGTCGACTTGTCCCCGAGCATCACTTAATAGGACGAACCGGTACCCCTTGAAAAGATGTAGTCTCTCCTCGTTTGGTTCCCAGAATTTGAAGGACTTGAATGAAGATCCCAGCGAAGGGGAGAAGACGGGTCTGTATTTGCTCTCCAGAGGGGGAACAAAGGACTGTTCCAACGGTGCCAGTTTGAAGGGATGGCTATCGTCAGACGTTGTTCCAAGGCGGATCAGCTCTTGCAACCATTCGGCTTTCACGAGCTGAGTAGCCGACAGCAAGGAGGTAGCCAATGAGGCAGTGAGTTCATACTTGGAAGTGAGGTGGTGTGTCGCATGCGAGCTCGGAGAGGTTATTAGACTTATGCCTAAAGTCATTCATAATATCTCTCAAACACGTGGGGTGATGTAGAATACTCACCTAATGCGGCGCAGTCTTCGTTGGATATAGATGGAAGAGATCGTGCAGGCGGAAGGAAACACGCTATACGTTGCCATTGCACCCTTTCAATCC
>JBBPUB010000515.1:0-13041 GCA_038094415.1 Xerocomus alliaceus
AATAGCAATACTAGCACACCACAGCCTCTTGAGCTAAGAGAAACAGAAATAAACAGCACATTTGATACTATGGGTGGTAGGTCAAATGGAAGAGAAGCTGCAGCAGCAGTAATTACATGGGCTGTGCCATAGCCATGCATAGTATGGAAATGAAAAGAATTATGCAGTGATTAAAGAAGGGTGCTGATCAAATGGGTAGAAAATCAGAAGACATGGTGAATATTGTGTGAGCAAATGGCCAAATGGAGATAGATCTGATTGGGAAGAAGAGCAGAAGATAAGCACAATCAGATAAGATCAAAAAGATAAGATAAGATCAAAAAAAAAGTGTATGCTAAGTGTGATGATCCTTGCCATCTCATATACAGTCTATAGTAGACTTTTCATCATAATGGACTTGACATATACTTTTTCACTTGATCTTATCTTATTGTTTCATGACTAATCTAATCATGCTTATATTCTGCTCTTCTTCCTGATCAGATCTATCTCCATTTAGTTATTCTTTACCACAGTAATCTCCATGTCCTTCTAGAACTTCTAATGTGTGTAGCCAACACCTTTTTAATCACCACATGATTCTTTTCATTTCTGTACTATGCATGGCTGTGGTATAGCCCAGTTCATTACCGCTGCTGTAGCTTCTCTTCCATTTGATCTGCCACCTGCAGTATCAAAAACATGTTATTCATTTCTACTCCCCTCAGCCCTAGAGGCTGTGGTACACCTTTATCACTATTGGATAGCTACAGCATGGACTCTTACCTTAGTTGCATTCCTACTGTGTAGGCATAGCATTCTATCTAATTAGATATTAGGGTTAGACAAACATGTACAAAGAGTATAGTAGTATATAAACCCCAAGGACAACACTGGGTAAATTTCCAGTCTAGTCTCTTGGTTTTCTCCAGAACTCGACTACTAAGCCCTTGCCTCCTCAAACTCTTTCCTTAACAGAATGAGTTAGTAGTCTCTATTCTTTTTAGCTGATAGTGGTAGTAGAGCCAGTTCAAGTTCCCCTACAGGTTCTGCTGTTTCACTAAGTCCATTAAACAAAGAGTCTTTCAGAGACCATATATAAGATGGCAAGGATTGTCACATGTCTATGGGCAATATATGATGGATAATTTGACATCATAGTGGAGCAATCTGGCTAGCTTCCGAGTAAGGGCAGAGGTGAATTGTGGTCTCTAATCCAAGATAATAGAGTCCTGTACTTCAAATCTCTTGAATACATGGTCATGGAAGAGCTGGGCTACCCCAAGAGCATTGATTGTTTTGTAGCAAGGGATGTGAATTACCCCCTTCATAAGCCCATGATTGACCACAACCATAATGGAATCAAAACCTTCCAAACTAGATAGATCAGTGACAAGGTCAATGGACAGTTGCTTGAATAGAAGGGTGATATTAGAGGAAATAGATGTTAATGGTGGTGTGGCAGGGTGAGTATTAACCTTGAATACCTAGCAAACAGCACATCCATTAATGAAGTTTTTGACAAACATTGCCAGGCCTGGCCACCAGAAATCCCTTTCAAGCAAGGCTTTGATATGAAATTGACCTGCATGCCCAGTGGTTGATATAGAATGGATGGTATGAAGTAGAGAGGACTGGTGTTTAGAAGGAACATATAGTCTATCTTTATAAAAGAGGTGACTATTATTAAACTTCTAGTCTAATATGGCCAATCTGGGGAAGAGGTGAGAGCCCAACTGCAGGGCTTTCAGAGCTTGAAGGACTATGGGGTTAGAGGCAAAGAAGGCTTGGATTTTATGAAGGAGTGTGGTGTCAAGAGCTTGAATGATAATGGGTTTAGGGATGATGGTGGTGTCAGTGTTATTATTGGAGATGTCTAGAAGAAATCTTTGAGATAGGGCATCTGCTGGTCTCATTTTGGTATCCAGGGTGATCTGCCATATGAGATCAAAGTCCTATAGAAAGAGGGACCAATGGGCCTGACATCTAGACAACTTTCTAGGGTTCTAAACATATAACAAGTTCTTATGGTCTGTAATGATGGTAACAGAGTAACTTGTTTCTACCAGGTCTTGTCTCCATTCTTCCAGAGCTAGGATGACTGCAAGAAGTTCACAATTATAGATATTGTAATTCCACTCTGCAGAGAAGAAGGTCTTGGAAATGTAAGCACATGGGTGGGGGTCTTCATTGGTGTCATTTTGTAACAGGATTGCTTCCACTGCTAGAAGTGAGGCATCCATCATAACAGAAAAGGATCTGGTGGTGTCAGGGAGTGTGAGAACTGGGGCTGAGACAAAGGCATCCTTAAAAGTTTCAAAGGCACATTGTTATTGTAAAGTCCATTTCCATGCTTTGTCTTTTTTTGTGAGGAGAGTAAGAGGAGCAACAATGTTGGAAAAGTTTGGAATGAACTTCTGATAGAAGTTGGTGAATCCCAGAAAGCTATGAATTTCTTTGATGGAGGTGGGTGGCTGCCATTTCTTAATGGTAGCAAGTTTTATGGGGTTCATCTTCAATTCTCCCTGTTTAATGATTATTTCTAGATACTCCATGGTGGGAGTGTTAAACAAGCACTTCAATAGCTTTAGAGATAACTTATGTTTCCTCAGATGCTTAAACACCAGTTTGGTTTACTGGTGGTGCAGTATCAGGTCATCTTTTGTATGAATGAATTCCAATATCATCCATATAGATTTTTAGCCAGCCCTTTGCTATTAAATCAGTGAAGATATGGTTTATAAATGCTTGGAACATGGGGGAAGCATTGTAGAATCCAAAGAACATTATGATGGATTCATAGAGTCCAAGGGGAGTAATAAAAGTAGCCTTCCATTAATTCTTTTCTTGAATGCAGATGTTGTTGTATTCCTAGCATATATTGAGCTTGGTGAACAGTATGGATTCCTTTATATCATCAATGAGATTGGAGATGAGGGGTAAAGGGTAGGCATTGCAGACTATATGAGAGTTAAGATATCAATAATCTTAGCAAGAATATAGTGTGCTATTTTTCTTAGGGACAAAGAAGAATGGAGAGGCTTGTGGAGATTTTAAGGGAAGGATGTGGCCTGTCTTTAAGTTTTCATCAATGAATGTCTAATAGGCCTCTTTTCCCTTTGGGTTCAATGAATAAACTTTAGCTATTTTTGGAAGGAACAAGGGTTTCAAGTCAATGGTGTGGTTGTATGGATGATGGGGGGGTAGTGTGTTAAAGGTGGAATCAGAGAAAACATTTTCATATGCTTAACACCACTCTAGGAGTGTGGTCATCTGGGGAAGATTTTTCTATGTGAGTTAAATAGAAATGGTGATTTTATTTAGGCTCTTTTCAAGGTATTCCTATGGGAGCAGAAGGGATTTTGTCTGCTAGTCTACCTGGGGGTTCCACTTCCATAGCCAAGGCATTCCAAGGATCACCTGCTTCTTGTCAAGCCTAAGGACCAAAAGATCTATAGTGACTCCCAAAACTGTTTCAATAACTAACTCTGATGCAGAGCATGAAGCACCCTGCAATCACATGTTGGAATTTCACTTAGCTTTGGTGGGACCAAATAATGTACAAACTCTTGGCTACAAACTAACCCTTGGATCATATGATTTGACCCAGAGGTTGCTAAGATATGTCCATTTTAAGACAACAATACCATTGGAATAGTTTTGGGACCTTCAATATTCAATACAAAATACTTGCCATATTGATGTTATTTGCCATTGTTTGGTTCTACAAACAAAGATATATATATCTTGGTCATGTTTAAGTTAAAAATTATTTCCACACTTCTTAACTTCCTACTTCTATCATCATGCAATCTCTCTCTACTTCTTAAAAGAGAACCATTCTTGCCCAGCTGGATGCTGGTCATTCTGTTTGCTCTATTACATCCAGAACTAGTGTGGACATTGCTATCATATCTAGGCTTTGCTCTAAGGAGTGTTTTGACCTTCAAAAGTCTATTGGAGGTCATTCTTTTAAGCTTTCTCCTGCCAATATTCACTATGCTATTTATTTTATCACTACTCATAAGACAGAGAATGCTATCCAGATGACCAAAGCCCTCTCCACCATCATTAACAAGCCTCTCCATCCTAATACCATTTGTCATCACTTGAAAAAATCTGGAATAAAAGCTGTAGTCAAGGCCAAGTGTTCTTTTTTTTTTGAGAAGCATTATAAGGCCTGTTTGAACTTTGCTACTGCTCATCAACATTGGACTATAGAGGATTGAAAAAGGGTAATATGGTCAGATGGGCACAAATGGATGTGAAAAAAGCCAGGTGAAGGCCTTAGTAATAGGCTGGTACAAGGAACAGTTAAGTTTGGAGGAGGTTTTATGATGGTATGGGAGTGTATGACTTGGAATGGAGTTGGCTATGCTTCTAAAATTGATGGTAAAATGAATGAAGATCTTTATCTTTAAATTTTGAAGAATGAATTGCTGAATACTCTTCAGTATTATGATCTCAATTCTCCTGACATCATCTTTCAATAGAACAATAACCCCAAGCATACTTGCAAAAAGGTAAAGGAGTGGCTAGAAGAGCAGGATTTTAAGACTATGGTATGGCCTGTACAGTCTCCTGACTTAAACTCCATTGAGCATCTCTAGAGTTACCTCAAAAGAAGGCTGGCAGAGTATGAAGAATCTTCTAATGGAATTCTTCAGTTGTGGAAGAGAATTTAGATGGTATGGAAGAAGATACTAGTAGAGAAGTGTCAGAAGTTGATTGAGAGCATGCCTAGAAGGATTCAAGCAGTGCTCAAGGCTAGAGGAGGATATATCAAGTACTAATACATATGAAATACCTTGACATTTACCAAAGTTGTCAAGTCCAGGTCCTCTGGACAAGTTCAATGATGTCCAGAACAGAGTTGCAATGGAAGAATGAGGAAAGGATGGGTGAAATGGAGGGGGCGAGGATGCTTGGTGCAGGACTTATGTATCACACCCTTGTACTCATTATCCTTGGAGTCAGAGGTCAGATGAGCACAGAGCTTAAGGTCAGAAGCATGAGGAGGAGACTAATTTGATATTTAAACTGAAGTATGTACAAGTTAGAGTATCATATTTATACTATGGAGTCTGAATGGATTAGTAATGGAATATGACAGATTGTCAAGGATGAAACAGATAAGTAATGATATATCAAAGTCAGAGACAGGTTAGAAACATGCCTGAGACAGGTTGGGAACAAGTCAGAGAAGATGTTTGAGACAGATCTAGAACAGGTTGGAGACAGATGTTGGGCTATTGTACTAAGCAAGACATCTGCTTAGAGGAACTAAGAATAAGAATAACTAAAGGAAATCATATGAATCAAGAATACGAGAGACAAGATAGGGGATATCTAGGAGATTGTACTAGAGATTATACCAGAGATTATATTAGAGAGTATTAGAGTACTGGAGTTGGAGCAGTATGTGACAGTATCCCCCCCTTAGGCCTGAACCCCTGAAGGCCATTAGCTGGTAGACAATATGGAGTAGTGGAGCCTGAATTTAATTGTGCCCTGATTTATAAGTCTGGTTAGCCCATGGTTGCACCTTAACTTCAAACCAACACCATGTCTGGAATCCAACAACTGTACACTGACATCAAGGAGTGGAATGACACCCATCTCATAGAGTGCAAGAATAATAATAATGCATTGTGGAATGCAAAGGTGGCAGAGTGGAGGCAGAGGGTGAAGGCAAGAAAGAAAGAGAAGGTATGGAGGAAGGTAGAGAAGAAGGCAAGAAAGAAGGCAGAGGTGGCAGTATCAGAGGTGCAGAGGGTGGAGCAGGCATGGAAGGCAGCAGAGGAGGCCACAAAAAAAAGAGTAAGTGTTGCCCTCTATGGGACCAAACAGGACTGATCAACCACAGGGTGTGGAGGTAACCATTTAGCAGAGCTAGAGTAAGAGGAAGGCACAGGTGCAGAGTGGACCTCCCACATGCCAGAGGTGTAACAAGTGTGGGCTTGAGTGCTAGCTTAGGCCAGGCAAGTTAATCTCATGCATGGAGTGCTGCAAGGCAAAGGCAAAGTACAAGTGGCCCAAAGAGGAGAAGCCAGAGTGGTAGAGAAAGAGGGCCATTGTGAAAGTGGAGAGGCCAGTGAAGCAGGTAAGGATGAAGGGGAGTAGTTGTTGAATTCTAAGCCACACATCTTAGATAGTGACAAGGCCGGGTAGCCTAGTGGTTAAGGTGATCCCAGTACTCTTGGAAAGTCCCAGGTTTGAGTCCTGGTCTGGCCAGATTTTCCCTCTGAGTTTTCCTAGTCAACAGTAGTATCATAGCTAGGCTAAGTGGCTTGGGGAATTTGGCTCTGGAGTGGGTGAAGGCCCTTTGGGGCATTTTGAAGTCAATCAAGGAACTCCAAGAGATGGTCAGGTCACAAACAAGGTGGCAGATTCACCAAATGCAGGTGGTGGAGGAGCTGGTGTGGCTAAAAGTGGAGAAGGTGTATGGGTCAGGCATGGACATGGATATATGGGTGGAGAGCAGAGTGAAGGAAGAGGTGGCAGTGGAGTTGGTGGAGTTGGGGGCAGAGGAGAAGGAGGCAATGAGAAGGAAGTTTGCAGAGAAGTTGGAGAGTGAGTATGAGTTAGAGATGTAGTGTAGGTAAAAGGACATTGCAGGTAACCATAATGGACATGTTTTGGCTGCACAGAGCAAGATCAAACAAAGTGATCAAGCAGAGTAAGATCTGGGTCTATCCAGGTACTGCAGATAAAAGTTGTCAACAAGTTCAGAGACATGTCCAAGCTCTATGGCTAGAAGCTAGGAGGTCTTGTCTTTAGTATCTTTATAGCCAGACTAGCATACCAAATATAACAGCTTGCAATTTCTTCATCTATGGTCAATCTCTGAATCAAGAATTTCCACTATTTCATACTCCAGTTCACCTTCAATCTCAACCAGAGGTGGCAGAGCCTAAGTCCAGTCTAGAATGGTGTTCAGAACTGAGGGTTCTAATTGGAATATATGAAAGACTGGATGTATGGACTTCATAGTAACCAGGAGTTGGAGTGTAAAGGAGTGCATACCAGCTTGGGTGATAATAGTATAAGGACCTAAGTTTTTCTTCAATAATTTTTTAGAGGGCATGTGGATCAGAAGTATTTAGCCTTGACAAAAACCTGGTCACCAACCTTAAAGTCTAGTGCTGGAGTTCACTTAACATCAGTAGGACCTTGGTATCATTTCTGAGCAGCAGTGATCTCCTTATGGAGGTAGGAATGAAGGAAGTTGAGGTCAACAGAGTATTTTTGTGCTCTGGTGGAGGTAAGGTCTCTCTGGATATACTGTCAAGTTCAGATGATAGCCCTTGTTAGCAAAGAAGGGAGAAACTCTGGTGGTTGCATTTGAAGCATTATTGTACATGAACTCTGCTAAGGGAAGGAGTTCAGACCAGTTGTCCTGTTAATAATTGCAATAGACTTGAAGATACTGTTCCAGGGTCTGATTCATACACTCTATTTGACTGTTTCCCTCTGGATGGTAACTGAAGGTGAAGTGGAGCCAGATGTTGAGGGCTTTTCTAAGTGAGTGAAAGAAGTGAGAGATGAACTCTGAACCTTGATCAGAGGTGATATGAGAGGAAACTTCATGCTTGGAAAAAACATGAAGAAAAAAGAGTTTTGTAAGCTCTAGAGATGTTATCTTATCATTGGTTGGAATGAATATACATTGCTTGGAAAGGTGATTAACAATGAGTAGGATGGTGGTGTGTCCAGAGGATATGGGAAGTTGTTTGATGAAGTCCATGAATATGAAATTTTACAGCTTCTTAGAAATTGGGAGCTGTTTTAGGAGTCCATAGGGCTTATGTCTAGGGACCTTGGCTCAAGCACAGGCTGTGCAAGAAGAGACATACTCCTTGATAAATGTCCGGATGCCTGGCCAGGTATATTCCCAACAGATTAGCTCCAAAGTGTGATTTTGTTCAAAATGTTCAGATAGTGGATGATTATGCTTATACTAGAGCACATGAAGTTGGAGGTTATCAGTGTCCAGAATATAGATAAAAAGCTTTATTACAAATACCTGTACGACATTAGTTATACCATGAGAATAGTTACCATAGCTGGATTAATTATGTCTCAGGCTGTCAATGTCATGGAAAAGTGCTGATAAACCAGCCCCTTGATCTTACCAATCATCCCATAGCTGGTAGACTTAAATACCAGCTAGCTGAAACTGATGAGGCATCGCCAAATACTCCCCTTGTGACAGTTGTTGCAGGGTTTATTTTCAGCAGCCCCATCCCCCTTTACTACTAGTTTTCATTTCTCTACCTGTCAAGCCCCTGCTCCTTGTAGTATATAGTATGTCTTTCAGATTCCAAAAGAATGCCATTGCTTCCTCCTCCTCTACCTCTTTCTCCATGTTCCACCTTGGCTCTCTGCCCCTGACAGGGGCAGTGAATGCCTTAGCTGACCTCCAATTGGAGGACAGCGAAGCCTTCAGGAAGGACATCAGTTCTTCAAAGGTGGCTTCCAGAGCCAATGTGGCCATGATGGCTGCGACCATGCCAGAGTGCATTGTGCTCTTGCTGGTCAAATACTAGAAAGTGCTCCAAAAGGAGTTGCTCCACCTCTCTGACGCTGCGCACTGGTTCCAGCAACTATGCCAGCAGGTGGGATGCTTAGAGGCTCAAGTAGCTTCTAAGATGCTTCCTCCCTTCATTAAGGGGATGCACACTCCAACGGTGCAGGTCTCTAACAAGGCCAAACTGACGGAGCAGGCAAGACTTGATGAGTTGGTGGCCATGCACCTCCTATACCAGCAGACAACGCTCAGGAGAGTGTTGGAGTTGAAAAAGGCAGAGTGTGACATCTTCCTGGCCAAGATACAGCCTCCCAACTACCTGCCTGAGCTTAACAAGCTCGCAAACAAAGTCCTGGCGAACATCTGTATGGATCATCTGATTCCTATGGTCTACCAGGATGGCCAGGTGAGTGATGCCATCGACCCTGAGGTGATGGAGTCCCAAGCAGAGTCCCCACTTATACTTGGACATCACCATATGGTGCTCCATGAGTTGCCGCCAATCTGCATGCAGATCATTATAATTAGCCGGTCCAAGGCTAACATTGCTGCTTCTAAGCAGCTGAAAAAGGAGGTGCTCAAGGATAAGGCTAATGCGGAGATGGGAGATGTCCTCCCCTCCAAAAAGTCAATTCAACAGCTCGTAAGAGCTGAGTTGGCTAAGTCTGCCAAGAAAAGCACCACCTCTTTTGCCCAGAAGGGGAAGGGTAAGAAGAAGGATGCCAAGTCCTCTTCGAAAAAAGTAAGATTTCACCCTTATCAGGACCAGAACCCTCTTTCTAATGATACTCCTTTCTCAGAAGGAAAAGAAAGCCACCACTTCAGCAAAGCAGCCCAAGAAGGGTTCTGCCTCTGCCAAAAAGAGGTTGAAGAACTCGAACAAGAAAGGCAAGGGCAAGGCTTAGCCCTTACACCTCTTCCGGTTCTTGCTCACCTCTGGCAGAGCAGCATAGATGACGGCAACATCAGGTACATCAATCCATTATCATGGCCTGACTTCATTGTTGACAAAATTCCCCCATATTGGGCAATCATTATCATTGTACATACTATAGTATCTGAAATGCTATTACATATGAATCAATTTGTACATATTGGTCCAGACATTGTAATAGATGACACTGCACTCCAACTGTTCCGCGAATTGTCAATAGGATATAAGTTCTTATTGCCAAGCAAACCTAACCCAAGACTGATTAAAACAGCCTGGGCTGACTTCATTGATCAAATGAGATGGCAAACTCACTTTGCCAAGAAAATCTTAATTGATGACAAGTTTGTCATGGATACTTATGACCCCAACTACAGGGTGACAGGGAAACGTGCTCCCACACCCAAAGGAGATTTCATCCTGGAAAATGCAATTGCTGCAGGCAAGGCTTATGTGAATAACATACTGCTATCAATCCCCTCAATTGACAGTGTTCATAACTCTTCATGGACATTTGTAAGGCGTCTCCAGGAGTACCTAATGGATAAGAACTTAGGTTGCTCCATAGTCACGAAGAGTTGGTTTATGAGTAATACACAGAAACTATTGGACAATAAGGACGCATATGAGCCTCTTACCCCAATGGAACGCTGCGGATACCTTGAACAGAAAATGAGAGAACTTCTGGAGGTCATAGAGCCAATCCAAAGCAAGCAATTATGAAAATTCATATTGCAGTTTGTGCCTGAAATTAAGGAACAGAACTTCAAAGAAGTTGACCTTATGGGGATTACGATTCCCAAATTTTATAGCATACTGAAGATTCATAAGAATCTGGTGAAGATGAGGCCTATAGCCCCATGCCATTCCGCAATGCAGAACCCAATTGCTAAATACCTCTCTAAACTTCTTAAGCCACTTATAGCTGAAGCTAAATACATGGTATCCGGGACTAAGCAGCTCACAGGAGAGCTTAGGAGTATTAATCTCGATAGAAGTAGGCTGTTCAAAATAGTTACGGGAGACATAGTAGCATACTACCCCAATATACCACTTATGGAAATGATTAAAGTTATCAACAAAATGTGGTGTAACTATTGGACAAAATGTATTATTGCTGGTCAAAAGACTTCGGATGACTTACCAGAGCCTGACCAATTTAACCACATTTTGGTTATGGCCATGATCTCTTTATTAGTCAAAGGACAAGATGAAAGGGTGTATCGCCAACATAATGGATTAGCCATGGGCATGGCGGCATCTCCCGATATAGCTAATCTATACGGAGACTTCTATGAAGCCCAATACATACATCTTGCGGAAAGTGTTGCCTTCTATAGAAGGTACATTGACAATGTGTTCGCTATTGTATACATGGACAAGTACAACCTGGAATATTTCAGTCTAAAAGACCCTAAATTCTATATGCAGGAAACAATAGAATTTCACAGATGCACCATTGACTGGGATGAACCTAGAATAGCGGTCTCCTTCCTTGATCTCTGGGTCTATATAGACTCGGATAAATCAATACAATGGAAACCATACCGCAAAGCTAGGAATCATCTAGAGAGGATCCCATGGGACAGTGCACACCCAATAGATATCAAAAGAGGTACATTTATCAGAGAACTGTCCCAGCTAGCCACCTTATCCAGTAAATTAGAGCATTACTTGAATGCTGTATGAGAATTATCCAGCTTGTACATACAGTGAAGGTACCCCCCAGCTGTTGTCAAGAAATGGGCTAAGAAATACGTCCATAAGTGGTGGGAAGTGAAAGATGACCCCAAAACCAAGGTGGACAACAGACCACTTCTGGTTCTGAAAACGTTCCTTAATGACATCTGGGATTCTTTTGACGTACATCAATTGCAAAATGTCATGATCCAATCCATCGTTGAGTCTACCCAACCTTGGATCGAGGGAAGCATTCCATTCCTGATACCCTTGAAATACTTTAAAGAAGGGCCCCTTTTCTGAAAGGAGGAATTATGTGGTGATGCTAAGCGATTCATAGACAAATTCATAGGAGAAACATTCTCCCATGTCCTTCAGGATGGTAAGTGGATTGTGGAGTACCCTGGAGGCACTGCCCCTCTACTGGGTCATTCAGTTGTAGCCACTCTTCCTAATAGAGAAGTAACCAATGGAGAAGCCTTCTGTTTGAATTACAAATACTGGATCATAGGCGATAGAAGAATGCTTATCTCACATTGTAAGACCAACAACATGGGAGATATCATTATGCAATGGCGAAAAGCTGCTGTCAAGGCCAGTATTAACTGGGACACACAGCCCACCCAAGTGATGTACATACAGGCTATACAGGATAGGAAAGATAGACTCGCACTCCATGAGGAGAAAAAGCGGGCTCATCAAGCCAAGCTTGACGAATTCTTCACTAGGTTGGATTGAGTAACCAACTATGTAATATCGGTTCCTGAACCTTAACATTAAGTCAACAAACTTAACCTTATACTTATTCCATCAAAGACAGTATGTAATCTGTTGGGAATGGCATTCTGGCTTGGTTTAGACCACAGAGCTGACTTTTGATGAGAAAGTACCTATAAGTCATGGACAGAAAAATTCGTTTTAACACTTATGAGTGTAACAAGTACAGCGAGCTTCGGCTCTCAATGTGTTGGACATGCTTCCTTTAATGGTTTGCATGACCCTGCCCGAAGATTATACCACCTAGCTAGAATTTAGTAACCCATGCTAGCAGAAACTCAGCTACAGAAGTAGTATCTAACGTAAACCAAAACCTTAACTAACCAAACCTAACTTTAAATGATTACTTAACCCTTATGGGGTTAACGGTTCCCACACCAAACTGCCGGAAAGCCCATGCTGTCAGGCGTGTGACTTAACCTTAATTGACATGAGAATATTTATAAGCTTTATTATGAATACCTGTACAACATTAGTCATACCATGAGAATAGTTACCATAGCTGGATTAATTATGTCTCAGGCTGTCAATGTCATGGGAAAGTGCTGATAAACCAGCCCCTTGATCTTACCAATCATCCCATAGCTGGTAGACTTAAATACCAGCTAGCTGAAACTGATGAGGCATTGCTGAATACTCCCCTTGTGACAGTTGTTGCAGGGTTTATTTTCAGCAGCCCCATCCCCATTTTACTACTAGTTTTCATTTCTCTATCTCTCCCCTTGTGACAGTTGTTGCAGGGTTTATTTTCAGCAGCCCCATCCCCATTTTACTACTAGTTTTCATTTCTCTATCTCTCCCCTTGTGACAGTTGTTGCAGGGTTTATTTTCAGCAGCCCCATTCCCCACTTTACTACTAGTTTTCATTTCTCTACCTTACATCTAGCTAATGTACAGTAGTAGGCACTTCTGCCTTCTATCCAGTTTTGACAATAATTACCCCACAGAGTGTATGAAACTGATCAGGCATCACCAAATACTCCCCTTATGACAGTTGTTGCAGGGTTTATTTTCAGTAGCCCCATCTCCATCACTACAATAGTTTTCATTTCTCTACAAAACTACCAATATCTCAATTTGCATACCATCTGCAATGCCTATCCATTACCTCTCATCTCTGACCTTATTGATGACATGAAGGAAT
>JBBPUB010000516.1:0-13018 GCA_038094415.1 Xerocomus alliaceus
TAATTCTTATCCTGATCATAATCCTTCTAGACTGTGTCACATGACTTTCATGTGATCTGTTCCAGAACATGGTCTATTTTCACTATCTATTGTTATGACATCATAGATAAGAGTTCTTATTGCTATTCATTAGTTATACTAATACCTTGACACTTATTCCATGACATTCCATGTCATTCTCTGGTACTTACCAGTTTTAGCCCAGTACTTATACATTCTCATATCTTCTGTTGAGTTATACTTCAGAATATCTATCTCTTCCTATCCTCTCTTGATTGCCACTCCAATTCTCAAACCAACCAAGTAAGTTTCCTACTTGGTTTAAATACCTTTTCTCTCTATGCACATCAAGATAGCCTTGCTACTTCAATAGATTATGAGCCCTGCCTTGATATAGAAGGATGTTATTTGAATTCACAATGCCTCCTACTGTCATGCATGAGAATTGGTGGCTTGCAGGACTTATCATAGTCTCACAACTCATAGCATCTGCTATGGGAGCCATGCTGGAAAACCCTGAGAACATGTTTCAGGGATATGCCTTTTTTAGAATAGTCTTTGAATACATTACCTTCTTCTTATAGGAGAATGGCCATGTATGGACTCTCATAATGAGCTCCACCAATGCCACTGATTCATAACATATGACCATAAGACTGGAACACCAGCCAGTTACCCCTAAATCATAACCTTCCTTTTATTTTTCCAGATTTCTAGATATGCTAGAACCATTTCTATTGGTGGACTTTGAACTTCCATGCCCTTTGTGTGGAAGATCCATGGAATGTGGCCAGATCTGTAACAACCAGCATTCTCCAGTCTTATAGACATCTCCAGGAGAAATTGAATATTACAGGAGACAAAACTTTATTCTTTTCAGGAACTTATTAGAATGGGGACCTGGAACTTATGAAACACTTTGTGTTCCAGAACCATCATCCACATCTTAGATTGATCTGGTTTCCTTGTCATCTGACAGTTCTCCCATGGTGGACCCTAATATTATAAATCTAATGGAACAAGATTTTGCCAGGATTTGAGCAGAGTCTATATCTGTTATTATAGAAGACAGACCAAGAAGGACACACCTTTTAACCTTCTTCCCTCCTACTGATCCTGAGCAATGAATGTTTATTGACATCCCAATCACACCATCAACACTGTCTATATCTTCATCATCTCCTGTATGTTCAAACACTCCATCTATGCCTCCCTCTATCACTTCCATTTGATTTCCACCACCTCCTTATCATGTTTCTTCACTAATACACCCATCACCATCTCAATTGCTGTCTAAGCAACCAGATTGCATGTTTGTATCCCTGAGCACTTCTGCTGTTAGAAGACAACTTTCAATGCACCACTTTTTTCAATGACTGGGACTGCAAGGTAATTAAGCTGCCTCTACAAGGACCCAATGAAGCGGATCCTTGAGAAATCTGGAATGGCTGAATTTCCCAGGACATGAATCATTAGGCTTACCACCAAGCCATATTCCAAGGCTGCCTAGAGGTAGAGGAATCTTGAGAGGCCAAGGACAATCCCAGGAAATGAACTGTGCTTAACATGCATGATGATCAAGTTGACCAAATCTACAATGTTTTCATTCAAACTGGCACTAATTGTCAAAAACCTCTAATTTCAGAGTACTCCACACCACTCTGGAGTTCTTGTCATCCAGGGTCATTTCCCCCCTTTCATGCACCAACTCCAGAACTGTTAGGAGCACCCTTGGACCTGATCCTCAAGGTGCTCTATTTTGTTATCAGATCCTATCCTTTGTTTAACAGTAGATTAACCTTATTTTCCCTTGATCTCATTTACCCCATTCTGGAGTTACATTGGAGTTAGCAGAGTTCAATGTGATCACATCTTTGTCCCATAAATACCTTCAGTTTGGGTTTTTCCCCCCCTCAGTTGTTCTTTTCCCCTTGAGACAGCAACTGAGGTGGGCACTTAATGTTTTATTACCTTATATCTAGCTAATGTACAGTAGTAGGCACTTTTGCCTTCTATCTAGTTTTGACAGGTTATGAGCCCTGATAGCACAAACTAACAACTGAATCCTTTGAGGAACAACTCCTGCCATCCCTTACCACTCTTATGGAAATTCCCATGCTCCTTCTGTAACAATCCTTGTTGTCTTATATACAGTTTCTGATAGACTCTTCATCAACAGACTTAGTGTGAACCTTTTTCTTTGATCTTATCTTTTCTTTTTCATCTTATCTGATTGGAGCTTATCTTCTGCTCTTCTTCCCGATCAGATCTATTCCCATTTGGCTAATCTTTCACATGGTAATCACCATGTCTTCTGATCTTCTAACTGCCTTGCCAGCACCCTTCTTTAATCTCCATTGAGATTCTTTTCATTTCCATGCAGTGTATGGCTGTGGCACAGCCCACTTAATTACCGCTGCTGCGGCTTCTCTTCTATTTGATCTACCACCTGCAGTATTAAACTTCTTTTCATTTCTGTTCCCCTCAGCCCTAGAGGCTGTGGTATGCCTTTATCACCATTGGATAGCATAGACATGGAAATGGACTTTACCATAGATTGGAACTCAGCTATCCTAATCAGATATTAGGGTTAAGACAACATGTACAAATAGATAGTAGTATATAAGACCAAGGATGAAGCTGGGTTGATTTCCAGTCTAGTCTCTTGGTATTTTCCCAGAACTCGACTTCTAAGCATCCCTCAAGGATACTTTTTCCTCAACAGAATGAGTTAGTATTTCTTTTTACCTCTTTTACTAAAAGTAGTTGTAGTAGACTTCGTCCTCAAGTTCAAGTTGTTCTTGGTTGTTTCATTAGACTAGACTCTTCTCTAGTGACGACCTCTACTACAGACAGGGTACTAACCAACGCCAGTGCCCATCCAGTTTCATCACTCCCTATGTCCCTTCATCATCGGAACTTTCCGCAGATCACTGAGAGAAGGGCCAGAACTGGCCACACAGGTCCTGGAGGGTGGAAACAATTCATTATCTCCTGCTGAAGCCTTCTTGAGAGAACTAGAAGGTTCTTTATTCAGCCACCTCCATTAGGACTCGATTGTGAGAGATATGGTAGAAGGAGAGCTGAGATTAGAGATTGGATTCAAAGAGAGTACATCTCTGATCACCAAAGAGAAGGAAGAGGATATAGTTGTCCCCCTTACTCTATCAGATCTTACGAAACCAGACCCTGACCGAGACAGCCTGGACCTCCTTCTTCCTCCTACCCCAGACCCAAACAACTGCAGCCCTGGACTGAGTATTGTAGATGAAGGTCAGTCCTCACTGCATCGGCTGCCCTTGGAAGAAGAGAGGGGATTCTATGCTATAGCTTCAACAGTACAGGCTGATTTCTATAGTTAGACTTTCAACCTCCCAAAGCAAAGAAGATCAGAAGGGTGGTCTGAGTATGAATTCGAGGAAGCTCCAGCTTGGCCTAAGAAAAGAAGTAGGTGAGCTTATGAACAAGAAATAGCTAGAGAAGGATCTAGCAGATTATGACTATGAAATATCCCCTGCAAAAACTACAAGTACTAGTAAAGCATCATGTCTCTTCCAACAGATCTTATAAACACTCTTGACACTTTGTCCAACTCCTCAAACAACAATTACGCCCAACTAGGCATTCATCTTAAGGCCTACTTGGAAGACCAAGCCCAAGCCATGCTAAGTGTGGTAAGGGATAACTGATGAATGAGAGAAGAGCTGGAACAAATGGAAGAACAAGTGAAAGCAGGAGGCAGGCATGGTGCTCGCATCACAAAAATTATTGCAGACCCTGGAGAATATGATGGCACCAGGGGCTGAAAATTTGAAGAATGGTGGACGAAAGTCCAAGTATGGTGAGATGAAAATATCACCATACTAGGTGGAGTAGTGGGAGTAAAAGCAGTGCTCTTGTGAATGACAAAAGGAGATGCTGGTGCTTTCGCACAAGCACATCTCATCAAGATCTTAAAAGGAGATGAGATGGATTGGCCAGAGTTTAAGAAGCTAATAGAACTTCATTTCCAGCTGACAAATGAGAAAGAGTGTCTTCTAATCTTCTAACTGCCTTGCCAGCGCCCTTCTTTAATCTCCATTGAGATTCTTTTCATTTCCATGCAGTGCATGGCTGTAGCACAGCCCACTTAATTACCACTGCTGCAGCTTCTCTTCTATTTGATCTGCCACCTGCAGTATTAAACTTCTTTTCATTTCCGTTCCCCTCAGCCCTAGAGGCTGTGGTATGCCTTTATCGCCATTGGATAGCATAGACATGGACATGGACTTTACCATAGATTGGAACTCAGCTATCCTAATCAGATATTAGGGTTAAGACAACATGTACAAATAGATAGTAGTATATAAGACCAAGGACGAAGCTGAATTGATTCCTAGTCTAGTCTCTTGGTATTTTCCCAGAACTTGACTTCTAAGCATCCCTCAAGGATACTCTTTTCTCAACAGAACGAGTTAGTACTTCTTCTTACCTCTTTTACTAAAAGTAGTTGTGGTAGACTTCATCCTCAAGTTCAAGTTGTTCTTGGTTGTTTCACCTCCAGCCTACTCTGAAACCTTATTGCCACTCCCTAAGCTCTCTAAGCTTCCATCACCTAGTGTAACCAGATGCCACTTAGAATTATGTCATCAAATGATGCCAATACCACCACCTGCCTAGTACTCACTGGGCCAGCCAACTTTGAAATCTGGAAACTCTGAATTACTAGCAAATTGCGCCAAGAAAAGGTCATGGGGGTTGTACTTGGCACCGACCCACAACCAGTGACTACTTCCACAACCTCCACCACTTCACCAAATACTCCCAGTACCCCAACTCTGGCCAGAGTTAGCATCTCCACCATGGAGAACCTTCAGAAATGGCAGAAGCGAGATGAGAAGGCAAAGGGAATCATTGAGAATCACATCTCCAATGCCCTTTTAATAAAAACCCAAAAGCATACCACAGCACAGGCACTGTGAGACACACTTTTGAAGATCCATGAAACTCTGAACCTCTTCTCCACATTCTACACATTTGGAAAACTCTTCTCCACCTCCTGGGATGAGTCCAGTGCAATCTCTGATCACATTGCATTACTCCAAACCATGGAGGAATGTCTCACCTCTATGAAATTTGCCATTGATAACAAACTCCTCACATTTATCCTCCTGAACTCCCTTCCCAAAACTCTGGACTGGAACTCCTTTACATCCACTGTCATCAACACCACACCAGATGAAAACCTTACCTCTGATGCCATAGAGACTCAGATCATCACTGAGGAGTCCTGGCTAAACCCCACAGGCCACTCTGACACTGCACTAAAGGCCTCAAACTCATTTGAAAACTCCGGTGTCCCCTTCACTTGGTGTGAACATTATGAAAGCTCCAGACACAACACAAAGGACTGTTTTAGCTACCAAAAATGGGTAAAGAAGCTCTGTGCTGGAAAGGAAGGAAAGAAAAAGAAAAAGAAAAAGACAAATGTGGTGGAAAATCCACCAGACCCCAACTCTGGACATCTGAAGAAGGCAAATGTAGCTAAGGAATGTGTATCCAGGTCTTTAATTCAATACATTCAGGTCTATATGTCATCAGAAATAAAGTTACATACAAAACCAGTGATCATCATCAATTTCAGAGCAACATCACATATGATTCCACATTGCTTATGGTTTAAAACTTACACTGCACTATCTCCACCATGTCTGATGACCTTCAGAGATAACTCCACTGTATCTGTCATTGGAGTTGGAAGCATTGTGATTAAGTCCATTGTTGAGGGAAAACACTTTAAAATCACCCTAAGTGATGTCCTACTCATCCTGGAGTTCTGCCTCTCCCTCATTTCAGTAAACAAACTATCCAAAACTGGACTATCTACACTATTCCCTGCAAATTCCTCCTCCTGCTCTGTTCACAAGGGAGGAACTCCGATCATGGTTGGAACACATCAAGAAGGTCTATACCATGCAGTAGTCACTTCAGAAATACCATCAGAGTTAGGACTCACCTCTGTGGATATCAACCTCCTTCATCACCATATGGGCCATATTGCAATCCTCTGAATTGAACACATGGTCTGCCAAGGACAACTCCTAGGAATTGATGCTCTCATAGGAACTCCAAAGTTTTGTGAATCCTACACTCTGGGTAAAATGAAGAAACTCCCCTTTGAGCTCCAAAGTAATCCACAAGCAATATGACCACTCCAGGTCATTCACACAGATGTTGGAGGCCCTATCTCCCCCCAATCATGAAAAGAATACAAATACTAGCTCCTTATTATTGATAACTTCTTCCAATTCCCATGGATCTACTTTCTCAAAAAGAAGAGTGAAGTCCTGACCACATACCAACACTGGAAGGTGGACATTCAAGCATTCCTCCAAACAGAAATAGGATCAGAGCTACCTTTGGAAACACACATTGACTTCTTGCACAGTGATGGCAGAGGAGAATATACTAGGGCAGACTTCTGAAATCAACTCCAAGCTGATGGTACATTGTATGAAACATCTGCCCTATACACACCTAAACAAAATGGACTGGCAGAGCACATAAATCAAACACTTTCCTCCTTGACAAACTCTATGCTTAAGGACTCAAAACTTCCAAAGTCCTTTTGGGTTGATGCAATGACCACAGCTATATATGTTACTGCCTGAAGTCTGACCTCCGCCCTAAATGGAGATAACTCTTACCACTTCCTATTCAAATGGAAAGTTGATCTGACCCTACTTCAACCCTTTGAATGCCTTGCCTATGCCCTAGTGCCCAAGGAGCAGTGGGGGGGGGAAAGTTCCAACCCCATAGAAAGAAGTGCATCATGCTCAGATACTCCTATGGACAACAGGCATACAAACTCCTGGACCTAAAAAACTGCACTATCATCTCTAGCTGAAATATCACCTTCCATAAGTCCAGATGCATTTCTGATGTAGACTTCATCTCTTAAAAGGACCCAACTCTAGACCAGTGGAAGGGACTTGTTCCCAAACATCTCCATAAATCAGAATCCATGGAACAGGAAGAGAAATCTGATGATGACCTTACACACATTCCAGAAGCAGTGGAAGAACCTCCCAACCATTCAAACAATCTAGGTGATCTCACAAACTGAAACAACCAAGAATAACTTGGAACTTGGGAATGAAGTCTACTACAACTATTTAGTAAAAAGAGAAGGGAAAGAGACTAACTTGTTCTGTTGAGGAAAGAGTAATCCTTGAGGAGTGCTTAGTAGTCGAGTTCTGGGAAAATACCAAGAGACTAGACTGGGGATCAATCCAGCTTTGTCCTTGGGTATATATACTACTATCTATTTGTACATGTTTGCTTAACCCTAATACCTGATTAGGATATCTGAATTCCAATCTACTATGAAGTCTGTGTTCATGTCTATGCCATCCAATGGCGATAAAGGCATACCATAGCCTCTAGGGCTAAGGGGAACGGAAATGAAAAGAAGTTTGATACTGTGGATGGCAGATCAAATGGAAGAGAAGCTGCAGCAGTGGTAATTAAGTGGGCTATGCCACAGCCATGCACTGCATGAAAATGAAAAGAATCTCAATGGAGATTAAAGAAGGGCACTGGCGAGGTGGTTAGAAGATTAGAAGACACAGTGATCACCATGTGAAAGATTAGCCAAATGGAGATAGATCTGATTGGAAAGAAAAGCAGAAGATAAGCTCTGATCAGATAAGATTAAAAAAGATAAGATAAGATCAAAAGTCAAAGTTCACGCTAAGTCCGTTTGACGAAGAGTCTACCAGAGACCATATACGAGACAGCAAGGATTGTCACACAAATCAATTTGGCCAACTATGACTTAATATTCCTGAAGCTCTGGAAGCTTCTCCAGCACCTCCACCAGCACCTTCACTAGCACCTCCAGCACCTCCAGCACCTCCTATACCTCCAGCACCTCCTACACCCCCTCCTATACCTCCTGCAGCTCCTCCACACCCAAAATCTCCATCCTTAAACAGAGATCCAGCATGCATTGTGAATGGTGTCCAAAAAAGCAATAAGGTCCAACAAATGGTGGACAAAAACAGAGATTATGAATGCACTCTCAATGAAGAAGCTAAATGGAGAGCTCAATACCAACAAGGTGACAAAACTCTGAACACATCTCCAGACCTGGAGGATGAACCTGACATTCCAGGAGCCTTCTTTTTCACTCAGGAAGAATTAAAGGAGTACATTTTTGCTGATGCAGCAAATGCCACTGCTGGAGAAACCATTTCTACCTTTCTAAAAGAGGCATACAGAAGTTCAGATGCTGAAAAATGGAGATCTGCTGTTGAAGAGGAACTCCTGAGCCTAAACTCCAACCATGTGTATGAGACAGTGCCAATTCCAGACAGAGTTTCCCCTATCACCTCAAAACCCATATTCCGGATCAAATGGAATCAGAATAGGAAGATTGAATGCTACAAAGTCTGCATTATTGCATGAGGCTTCACACAAAAGGAAGGAGTTGACTACCAGGAAGTATTTGCTCCTGTAGCAAACCTTGACTCCATTCAGACCATTATTGCCCTTGCAGCCAAACACAACCTGGAGTTGGATCAAATGAATGTCTTTACTGCATACCTAAATGGAGAACTTGAGAAAGAACTATATCTTCTACCTCTGGAAGGAGTTCCAATCCAGCCTGGATATTGTTGAAAACTCTGGCATTCCTTGTATGGACTCAAGCAAGTAGGATGAACTTGGAACAAAACTCTAAACAAGAAACTTGGAGAATTAGGATTTACCCACCTAGATGCTGAAACATGCCTCTATGTCCTCCAAAGCTCTGGACAGATCTGTTTTCTTGTCATCTATGTTGATGACCTTTTACTTGCAGCAACCACCAGAAGTTACATAAACACCATTAAGGAGATGCTCTCCTCTGCTTTCAAAATGTATGACCTAGAAAAAGCCTGTTACATTCTTAGAATTGAAATCCAGAGGGACTGAAAACTCCAGACCATCTCCTTAACCCAATCCCAGTATGTTCAAACTGTCCTGGAACACACTGGAATGACAAACTGCTCCCCTGTCTCAACCCCTATGGTCCATAACTTATCCCTTTCCACATCTGATCTAGAGGATGACACAGTAAGATCTGAAATGAAAATTGGAGGAAAAACTATCTCCTACCTCACTGTCATAGGTTCCATGATGTATTTAATGCTTGAAACATGCCTGGACTTAGCCTTTGCAGTAGGAGCACTCAGTCAATTCAGCTCTGCTTCAAAACTTTGCCACTGGAAAGCTACCAAGCATGTTCTTTACTATGTCTGAGGAACTCTAGATATGGAACTCCATTACAATGGAAATGACGTCTCTATGGACATGAACTTTCATGGTTACTCTGATACTGGCTGGTCACAAAACCCTAACAACTCCCATTCCATCTCCAGCTTTCTTTTCCTCAGCAACTGAGAAGCCATCTCATAGTCTAGCAAGCTCCAAAGCATGGTTGCCCTATCCACCACAGAATCAGAGTACATCAGACTTAGTAATGCTGGCCAACACCTTGCATGGCTCCAGACTTTTTTTGAGGAGATTGGACATTCCAAAAAGGGACCTACAATCCTAAACTGTGACAATTAGGCTGCCATCATCTTATGCCAAGATCTGCAATTCCAGGCCTGAACCAAACACATCCAGCACAAGTATCACATTGTCCAAGATGACCTTGTGGACAAGGGAGAGGCTGCCATTTAATATGTCCCTATAGGAGATATGGTTGCTGATATTCTAACCAAGCCTCTGACTAAGGACCAACACTGGAAGTTTGTCTGGGCCATGGGACTATGACTGCACTCAAGTGGGAGTGTCAAAAACCCCTAACTCCAGAGTACTCTGCACCACTCTGGAGTTCTTGCCATCCAGCATCATTCCCCCCTTTCATGCATCAACTCCAGAACTGTTAGGAGCACCCTCAGACCTGATCCTCAAGGTGCTCTATTTTGTTATCAGATCCTATCCTTTGTTTAACAGTAGATTAACCTTATTTTCCCTTGATCTCATTTACCCCATTCTGGAGTTACATTGGAGTTAGCAGAGTTCAATGTGATCACATCTTTGTCCCATAAATACCTTCAGTTTGGGTTTTTCCTCCCCTCAGTTGTTCTTTTTCCCTTGAGGCAGCAACTGAGGTGGGCACTTAATGTTTTATTACCTTACATCTAGCTAATGTATAGTAGTAGGCACTTCTGCCTTCTATCCAGTTTTGACACTAATCCACAACTTCATTTTAATTAACTCACCCATACTTACTGCCTAGTCAACCTCTTTATAATCCCACCAGTTGAAACATGGACAGAGATTCATTATCAGATAAACTCATTCATGTGTTAAGGAGAGTCTTTATTCTCTGCTTACTCAGACACTGGATGGGCTCCCTTCTGAAACTATAAAAGAGATGGGCCACTGCCTAGGGTTAGAGTCCATTTTATAGGCTGGAAAGTTTTATAAAGAGAATAATATCCTCCTAACCCTAAAAACATTTGACTATTCAGTTCTCTCAACTTGAACAGCAATGATCCCCTTCCAATTTCTCACTATGCTCACTATGGGAAAGACAGTAAAGATTCTATCTATTATGGCCCTAATGAAGTTCCTTTTCAAGATACTTGGAATGCTACCTTTGACAGGCATTATCAGCATGATTTTTATCATGAGCCTGGCTACCATCAACAACAATGGCTGCAACATTTGATTCATCAAGCAGAGGCTGATGGCTCTGATGTTACTGCAGCAGTATATCAAGCTCTTGGAGGAAGAATTAGGCAAGAAAGAGTACTTTAAGTGGCTGCTTAAGAAGGAGAAGCATGTAGAAGGCTTCAATGCCAGCACTAAGTACCTTTACTCCTTTATTGTACCTAGTTCATGGCCACTTTCTGAATGTGTTGACTATTGTTATAATAGTGATTTAGACCCTTATTATATCTATTTCTTGGACTTAAATACTAGGTATTCTTTGAATTCTATATTTACTCCTTATCACTCTTGTAGTGAACTGGAAATTTGTGTGGAATGTGGCTATATCAGTGACACTGTCATTGATAATCCTTATTATTTTGAGGAGTTGCAATGGAATTGCTTTCTAAGCAACCACCATAATCTCCTTCCAGATTAATACATTTCTGTGCCAATTAAAGTGACACAAACTCCAAAGGAAAGACAGAAGACCTTTTAGTTCAACCGTATTCAAGAATACTCTAAGAAACACCATAGATGTCTTTTATGGTTACAAATTAAGGGTTTTCAATCACCATTACAGTCTTTGACACCTACTAGTTCACATGGCACTACTAGATCTTCTACTCTGGATTCTTTTGTTCTTGATTCATCTCTTATTCATATGATTTATTGAAACTTCATTGCTGATGATGTCTTTTCAGATCTCCTCTTATAAACAAAAACAATGGCCACTCTCCTTCCCACCTCTACCAAGCTCAAGATCAACAACCAGACCCTCCATTGTATCACTGTCCTTGAAGAACAAACAAACTATTCCATTTGGTCTATTCAAATGCATGGTGTTCTCAAATCATTCTCCATTTGAAAAATTATCAATGATAACATTACTTTTGCCCATATGACTACCTCTGCAGATCAGGAGAAATGGAAGCTCTTGGATCGCCATGTCAATGGCTTCATATCTAATCTTATCCAAGACTCCATGCTTCAGAATGTGGATTGGACCTATGATGATCCAGCTCATTCTGTCTCTATGGTCAAGTGCCTTTGAAACCACATCAAAGTCCTTTTTGGAACTATTGGTCTTGCCAGACAGTTCCATATCTTTCATCAGATATCTAGACTTATAATTAGACCTTGAAA
Organism: Xerocomus alliaceus; assembly: GCA_038094415.1. Taxonomy (NCBI): domain Eukaryota; kingdom Fungi; phylum Basidiomycota; class Agaricomycetes; order Boletales; family Boletaceae; genus Xerocomus; species Xerocomus alliaceus. The sequence goes on from JBBPUB010000516.1 coordinate 11,833, forward strand.
TGCCAGTGAAGACATTAACAGAATTACAACATTCTTTGAATAGCTTACTTGAGCTGGCCTTAATCTTTCATCATCTTTCCATGCTATGTTCCTTCTCTTCTGTCTACCAGATGATTATTTCAACCTTGCTTCCACTATAGTATCCACTATCAGAACCACAAATTTTACATTGGACCTTATTATCAAAAAGATACTAGCAGAAGTCAACTTGCATTCAACCTGAAGACCTTTAGCTTCTTGGATATTGCAGGTATAGTCTAATCAACAGGCTGGACCTTCACAGGCAAATCAGACTGCTGTTATCTACAAGGAACTGCCAAAGAGTGGTTGAAACCCTCAGAGAAACCACCCTTTACACCAAGAACCTCAACCTCATTGAGGAGGAGCTCCTCAGCATCAGTTGCAGCCTAGGGTAAATATTTCCAACCAGCAACCAAATCCACCTTCTGGCAATAGCCAGAAAAAGCAACAAAGATACAATAGGTTTTGCAAAGGTAAAGGACAAGCTCAGGCTCATGAAGTGGAAGGTACCATATATGCCTTTATTGGGAATCATTAGATAATCTCAAATACCACTGACATAACTAATATAGATCCTTGTAAAGTATATTCAAATCATCTGGACTATGAGATGGATGAAGAAGACTTCAAAGAATTTGCATTAAATGAAGTACATGCCAAATGGGGAGACAAGAATGAAAAAGATAATGGGATGTGTCTAGATAACCCACAGCCCTTTCAGTCCTGCTCTCACTGTCTCTTCCTCTGAGGCTAGAGCACTGTTTCCTGTTGAACAAGAGGGATCAAGATCTGATTTCAAAAAGTCAAAGAAGAAAAAGGGAAAAGAGTTGGTGACCATATTACTGGGAGGACTCATATCAGATATAGAACATTTGGCTATTGAAAGCTTTGAGGATGAGATCAGAAAGCATGCTCTAGCAGCTTCTGATGTCTTTGATCAACCAGTAGAGGTTCAATCAGTTGACCCTTGTATACCACAAAGTGGTTACCCCTTATGATTCCAGTGTGATGACCAATTGAAATACCTTTCTGATTATGTCCTTGTGTGTGCTATTGGAGGAGATCAAGACTCAGCATTTGCAAAGAATCAATGGATGATTAATAGTGGATGCACTGATCATTTAACACCCTATATAGATGACTTTGTCAATCTGGATTCCAATAT
>JBBPUB010000517.1:0-12956 GCA_038094415.1 Xerocomus alliaceus
CTGAGGGTAACAGAAATGAATAACATGTTTGATACTGTGGATGGCAGATCAAATGGAGAAGAAGCCACAGCAGTGGTAGTGAACTAGGCTGTGCCATAGCCATGCACAGCACAGAAATGAAAAGAATTACTCAGTGATTAAAAGGGCATTGGCTACATGTGTTAGAAATTCAAAAGGGCACAGTAATAACCATGGCAAAGAATAGCCAAATGGAGATAGATCTGATCGGGAAAAAGAGCAGAAGATAAGCACAATCAGATTAGTCATGAAACAATAAGATAAGATCAAGCAAAAAGTATATGCTAAATCTGTTGTGATGAAGAGTCTACCAGAGACCATTTATGAGATGGCAAGGATTGTCACACTACCCCCCATTTAAAGATCATTGTCCAAATGATCAAAGGGGAGATGATGAGTTGGGACCATAGTGATATTTTTGGAACGTTTCTGAAAAAGAAAAAGAAACTGTTCAGGATCAATAGTAAGGGCTTGCAGAGCCAAGGGGTGATTGTGATAGAAGTCGGTAATAGCCTCCTTGGCATTAGTAAGGTTATAGCGTGGCTTCCAAGTTCATTCCATTTCATCATATCCTTTCCAGTGTACCAGATATTCCAGTTAGCATTGCCGATATCTGCTGTCCACTATAAAGTCAACTTCCCATTCGTTATCTCTATCTTCTGTAACCCTAATAGAACCAGGCCGTTCAACCAGCTGACCTTCTAGGTGTTCTCTGTAAGGTTTAATGTGAGAGATATTAACCACTGGATGGATCCTCATGGATTGGGGAAGTTTTAATTCCACTGCATTGGTTCCCATCATTTTTGTAATAGCAAATGGTCCTAGCCATCGTTCAGAGAGCTTCTTTAATGCATATGTGAGTTTAAGGTTTTCTGTGGATAGCCACACTTATTGACCCTCACTATACCCAGGGGAATTACTATGCAATTGATCTGTATACTTCTTCTGATGTGCCTGTGCTGCTTTCATATTCTACCATACTTAATTAAATATGGCAGCCATCTCATCAGCAAATCTAACTGCAGCAGGTGCTTTATCTATTTTAGGCAGTTCTATTCCCATTCTGGGATTATATGAATGTGTGACTTCAAAGGGGGTCTTCTTTATAGAAGTGTGTTGTTTAGAGTTAATAGAAAACTGGGCGACAGCAAGCCAATCTGCCCATTGATCTTGTTTTTCCAAACAAAAGATTCTTAAAAACTTCTGAACTTCTTTATTAACAATCTCAGATTGTCCATCTGTTTGAGGGTGAAACACTGTACTCAATTTGATTTCAATAGATAATGCTTTGTTAATCTCTGTCATTACTTGTGCTGCAAATTGTGGACCACAATCTGAAACAATAGAAGATAGAAGACCATGATGCTTCCATATGTGATTCAGAAACAATTATGCTGTTTCTAAGGCACTGCACTGCTTGGTGCATGGAATGAGTTCTACCTCCTTGGAAAATTAATCAATGACCATAAGAATTGCATTGAAAGAGTGGGATTTAGAAAGATCTGTGATGAAATCTATGGAAATATAACTCCAAGGGGTTTCAGGAACAGGTAAAGGGATCATAAGGCCACTCGGTGCCTTGTTGGTTTCTTTAAATTTTTGACATCTTTCACAGTGATTTACATATTCTTTTACAAATGTAGATAGTCCAGGCCACCAATAGAATTGGGAGATCAACTCCATGGTTTTTTCATATCCTGGATGTCCAGCAATTGGTGAATCATGATATAATCTGAGAATATCCATTTTGATCAGGGCAGAATCTGGTATGTATATGCAGCCTTGTGGGTCATGCAACAAGCCATCTTCTCCTTCGAGTAAAAAGTGCTTTCTGCCAAGATAGATGGTATCTTTTTCTGTCAGCTTACAAAGCTCATTGAATATAGATTTCTTAAGTTGTTCACCTTCATCAGAGATGAGAATTGGAGTATCTTGCTCCATTGATCCAATCTGCTCTGGCAGTATTACCAGGACTCCTTTATTGTCATTTTTGATTCCAATAGTGTGATCTTTTTGTCTAGAAAGAGCATCTGCCTTTCCCGTGGTAGCACCTGGCTTATGAATTCATTTAAGCTGAAATCTAGACAAATATTGCGCCCATCTGGCTTGGTGGCGATTAAGATCTTGCCTAGTTTGATACCACTGGAGATTTTGATGATTATTCCATACTTCCACAGGAAATCTAGCTCCTTCAAGATAATGTCTCCATTCCTCCAATGCTCTAATGACTGAAAGCATCTCTTTATCAGAGATGGGATAGTTTCATTCTGCTGGTTGCATGCTATGTGAAGCATAGGCAATGGGATACCACTTGTCTTCTTTCTTAATAGAGAGCACTGCTCCTGTGGCATAATTCGAAGCATTGGCTTCTAAACAAAACTCACAATCTATATCAGGATAAGCTAAAACTGGTGCAGTTATGAAAGTGGTTTTAAGCATTTCAAACACTTGTTGTTGAGACACACCCCATTCAAAGGGTACTTCTTTCTTTAGTAATTGGTTAAGTGGTCTAGCCACTTGAGAGAAATTGGCAATGAATCAATGATAGAAGTTAGCTAGTCCTAGAAAGCTTCTTACTCCTTTGAGATTTGAGGGAATGGGCCATTGAGTTACGGCCTCAACCTTCTTTGGGTCCATAGAAATGCCATTCTCTTCCACAATCATGCCCAGAAAATCTACTTCTGTAACACAAAAGCAGCATTTGGGGGCTTTCACAAAGAGGTCATTCTCTTTTAATCTCTGAAGAACTTCTATTACAATTTGATCATGTTCAGCTTGATCCAAAGTCTTAGTGAAGATGAGCAGATTGTCAATGTAGACCACCACCATATTATCCATGTCTGTGAAGATTTCATTCATCATCACCTAAAAAGTGGCAGGGGAATTGCATAGCCTGAAATACATCACTAGAGGTTCATAAGTTCCTCTAAAGCATATGAAGGCAGCTTTCCATTCATCTCCTTCTTTGATGCATATGTTGTTGTATTCCCATCTGAGGTCCATTTTTGTGAATAACTTAGCATCTTTGAGTTTATCAACCAATTGCAAAATGAGGGATAATGGATAATTATTTTTAATGGTTCGTTCATTTAGGTATTGGTAATCCTGTACCATGCATTTGCCTCCATTCTTCTTTGGGATAAAGAACACAGGTGATGTTTGTGGAGACTTTGAGGGACAGATATAGCCTTTTTGCAATTGTTCATCTAGGAATGCAGTGACTTCTTCCTGTTCATTTATGGATAAGAGAATAATCCTTCCTTTCTTAGGTTTAAAATCATTCTGTAATTCTATAGTGTAATTCCAAGGTTTTCATAAAGGCATTCTCTTGAAATCCTTTTTAGAAAAAACTGTGAGATAATCATAATACTCTTTTGGGACTAATTGTTCCGGAGGTATTTCCTTTGGTTGTACTCATTCTAACACTTTATTCTTCTCCTGTTGCATTTCTTGTCAATGGATTCAGTGATATATTTAATATGACTGGTCTTGCTGTTCTTTCTGTAGCATTTGTAAAAACTTGCTTGGGGTGGAATCACCTTGTTGGAGATTTCAACAGTGCTGGGGACATCTCGTCAATCTAACCTTTCTGGTAGTCCAATCTATTTCTAGGTTGTGGTGTTATAACCACTTATATCCTAGAATAAATTCAAACTTTTTAAGATCAGTGACCTTAGTGAGCAATTTCTCATGATGACCTTCATATTCCATAACAAGCTGACAATTATGCATTATTTTTCCTGCAGCATTTAGGGTACCATTGGTGTTGTACACAGGGATAGGGTGTCATAAAGGGGTTAAAGGTAAGTGTAGATGCTGTGCAAAGGTTTGATCGATGAAGATTGCATTTGCACCAGAGTCTAGGAGGGTGGTTGTTTTAGTAAAAGGGATGTTAATCTTTGGGGTTATCTTTATTGAAAGCACTATATCCTTCTTAGAATTGATGGTTTGTAGAAAATGAAACTCCTTTTCTTCTGTTTCAGGTAATAGCTCATTGAGATCTAACTCAGTCAGATCAGGGTATATTGTTCTTACATCATGTCATTTTTGTGCAAGTGTTGATGTTGACTCATTCATACTCCTTATCTCCACTACTTCTGGGAAAACTTCCCTGCTTTTGGTTGTATGTGAATCAAGTACCGGTGTTTCATCCTGGCCAAGCTCATTATCTAAATGAGATCCACATGATGGCAAAGATAAAGTTTCTTCTATTTCCAGAATAGCATATTGATTCAGGCTTCCCACTTTCCCAAACTTAAGGGGTTGCCCTAGTCTTTTCCCTTCTTGGATGTGATTGTTTTGTAATCTTGAAACCAGGCTTGAGCTTTATTGAAGTCCATTCCTGCTATGGATTTATTCCAGTCTTGGCCTTTTCCTTCTTCATCTTGTCTTTTGGTGGAGGTATCCCCTTCACTTATTTCTTGTATATTTCATAAGGGACATTCTGTAAGGCACCACTTGGCATGTCCTCCTCCAAGGAATTTGCACTTATTACATGCCTTTTTAGGTTTAGTGCACTTAGAGACAACATGGAGTCCCTGACAATTAAAGCATTTAAGGGGTCTTTTTTCTCCTTTTCCTATTTGGACTGCATCTACATCCATTGCATTGGGATCTTGTGATGGATGAGAAATCTGATCTGCCATTTTTCAATGGATGAAGCCTAAGAGTTCTTGGTGTTCTCCATACTCCTTGACTTTTGTCATGAATGTGGTGCAATCTTGATAGCAGCCATCTCTCAAGAATAGATATTTTACCATATTTTGATTTATATTTTGCTCAAGGATCTGCAAGATCCAATCTCCATCATACTTAGCTTGAGATAGGTAATTTTCCAATTTTATGAGATATTGGGCTATTATCATCTTGTCGGTTTGTTTTAGATTCTCAATTTGTCATCTAGCCCATTCTTTTTCATTGGTTAGCCAGAAATGAAGTTCCACGAGTTTCTTAAACTTGGGCCAATCTGTAGATTCTCCTTTCAAGATCTTGTTTAGATGGGCTCAGGCAAACACTCCAGCATCTCCTTTTGTCATTCATGATAATATAGCTTTTACTCTTACCTCTCCTTTCAGCACTTCTATATTTTCTTGTCTCCATACTTGTGCTTTGGTCCACCATTCTTCAAATTTTCTTCCTCATGTTCCATTGTATTCTCCAGGATCTGCTACCACTTTTGTGATTTAAAAGGAAGAATGTGAAGAAGGCTTAGCCTTCACTTGTTCTTCCATTTCTTCAATGTTGTCTTAGAGCTTTTTGTTTTCTCATAATATCTGCTCCATGGCCATGCTTTGGATATTAAGGAAGTCCTTTAAATGAATTCCTAATTGAGATAAATCATTTTTAGAGGAGCTGGCTAATGCGTCCAGCACATTGGCAAGGTGTTTGGGTAATGACATGTTTAGTCAAATGTGGCTACCATAGCATTATCATCTTCATTGGATCTGGCTAAATGGGGAATATGCCAGTTGTTTTCATTATACCAACCTCCGTGATATCTCCAATTATCTCTGGAGGCTTTAGTTGGGCTTACAATGCTGAAACTTATTCCAAATGGGTTTTCTTCAGTTTTATAGACATGTACTATAGCAAGTATGGGTGCATTGCATTCAACAACTTGTTTAATAATTCAGCAGATTATGGTGGTGACTATTAAAAATATTGCTAAAGCAGTTGCTAAGATGAGTTCAAATGTAGAGATCATTTAGCACTGGTGGGGGTTGCAGTGGAGTTCTTCTCCAAAGATCCAACCGTTTGAGGTGGTGTGGGTTGTGGGCACTACTCCTATGAATATAAAGTAAGGTGTGTGGAAAGTTCTTGACCAATTTCCTACAAAGAGAATTGGGACTTGTGAATCTGTTGTATACTTGACAATTCATCTAAGGAAGTAGATTGTGATGATGTAAAAGATCAGGCCAAACATGAGAAGAATGACAAATGTTTGCATTCAATATTTGTAAGAGTGAGGTGGAAGGTCCCATAATCCTATCCTACTTCCTCTTTCTATTTCCCTCTTTATCTCCTGCTAATATTGCCTTCTTTGCCTTTTCCTAGGTGGTAGTGGTGTAGGGCTTCCTTTGTAATTTGACCACCCTTCTGATAGGTGGTGTTTGGGGAGATTAAATGTTCAGCTATAAAAATTTGCCTGAACCATCAAAGCTAAAGTGTAAAAGCCCCTTTCTTCTTCTGAGGGCAGCCAATGCAGTGGTGACCGATCTGTAACATCTATAATGCTCAGTCCCAGGCTGCAGTCATTCAGGTCGGGGGTAGGTAGAAGGAGGAGGTCAGGGGACTCTAACTCTTTCTCGAACTTCGTAGGGGCAGATAGAATAAGGGGAACGACTATGTCCTCATCCTTTGTGTCGGTGGCTGGTGATGTACTCTCTTTGCAGCCATTCTCTGATCTCAGATCTCCTGTGATCATATCTCTCACAATCAAGTCCTAATGGGGAAATCCAGGTAAAGAACCTTCTAACTCTCTCAAGAAGATGGTTGCTAGTGAGACAGATCTATTCCCACTGTCTGGGACCTGTGCAATCTATTCTTGCCCTTCTCTTGGCTCTGCCCATTGGTGACCAATGATAAAGGGACAAAGGGAGTGGTGGAACTGAAGGAAGGACACTAGCACTTGTTAGTACCAGTGTTACTGTAGTAGAGGGGGTCACTAGAAAAGATAAGAGTCTAGTCTAATGAAATGGCAGAATTCGCAGAGAACTTGAACCAGCTCTACTACAACTATCAGCTAAAAAGAAATAGGAAGTACTAACTCATTCTGTTGAGGAAAGAGTTGAGGGTGAGAAAACTTAGTAGTTGAGTTCTGGTGGTAATCCAAGAGACTAGACTAGGGATCTACCCAGTGTCACCCTTGGGGTTTATATACTACTATACTATTTGTACATATTTGTCTAACCTTAATACCTGATTAGATAGAATGCTATGCCTACACTGTAGGGATGTGACCAAGATAAGTGTCCATATTGTAGCTATCCAATAGTGATAAAGGCATACCATAGCCTCTAAGGCTGAGGGTAACAGAAATGAATAACATGTTTGATACTGTGGATGGCAGATCAAATGGAGAAGAAGCCACAGCAGTGGTAGTGAACTAGGCTGTGCCATAGCCATGCACAGCACAGAAATGAAAAGAATCACTCAGTGATTAAAAGGGCATTGGCTATACATGTTAGAAATCCAAAAGGGCATGGTAATAACCATGGCAAAGAATAGCCAAATGGAGATAGATCTGATTGGGAAAAAGAACAGAAGATAAGCACAATCAGATTAGTCATGAAACAATAAGATAAAATCAAGCAAAAAGTATACACTAAGTCCATTGCAATGAAGAGTCTACCAGAGACTGTTTATGAGACAGCAAGGATCATCACAGTGATGATGTAAAAGATCAGACTAAAAACAAGGCAGGTAACAAATAATTGCATTCAATATTTGTAACTTTTTGCTAAAATGTCCCTTAATCTAATCCTACTTCCCCTTTCTATTCCCCTCTTTATTTTCTATTGATATTGGTGATGCTGTCTTTTTCTTGGTGGTGCCAGTACTGCTTTGATCTCATAATAAGACCAACCAGAGAGAGATCTGCAATGGGAAAGATTAAAAATGATGCTATAGAAACTGGCCTGAACTGTTGAAGCTATAGTGTAAAATGCCCTCTCTTCTTCTGAGGGTAGCCAATACAGATACAGAGGTGACTAATCTCCATTTATAATACTTGGTCCTGGACTGCAGTTGTTTGGGTTGGGGGTAGGAGGTAGAAAAATGTCTGGGCTGTTTTCTTCATGCTCTAACTTTATAGGGGCAGATATGATAAGGGGGACAACTATGTCCTCTTTCTTCATTTCGGTGATTGGTGATATGCTCTCTTCATAGCCAATCTCTAATCTCAATTCTCCTTCAATCATATCTCTCACAATCAAGTCCTAATGGAGGAGGCCAGGTAAAGAACCTTTTAAGTCTCATAAGAAGGTGGTGGCCAGCAACTCTGATCTGTTCCCATCCTCCAGGATCTCAGCAGCCTACTCTTGCTCTTCTCTTAGTGATCTGTGCTGGGCAGTTCCAATAACAAAGGGATGAAGGAAGTGGTGGAACTGAATGGGCATTAAAGGTAGTTAGTGCTGGTTCTATAGTAGAGGTGGTCACTAAAGAAGAGTCTAGTCTAATGAAATGGCAGAAGCTCAAATGTGAACTAGACCAAGTCTACTATGAACTACTTTAGTAAAGATTAGAGGGAAATACTAACTCACTGTGATGAGCAGAGAGTTGAGAAGAGATCTTGAGGCTTAGAAGTCAAGTTCTGAAGGTGATCCAAGAGACTAGACTGGGGATTCTCCCAGTGTCATCCTTAGAGTTTATATACTACTCTACTATTTGTACATGTATTGCTAACCCTAATACCTGATTAAAATATACTAGATATGGTTTGACGTTAGAGTCTGTTGCTATGTCTAGCCATTCAATGGCAATAAAGGCATACCACAGCCTCTAGAGCTGAGGGAAGTGGAAATGAAGAACACATTTGATACTGTGGGTGGCAGATCAAATGAAAGAGAAGCTGCAGCAGCAGTAATTAAGTGGGCTATGCCATGGCCATGCATAGCATAGAAATGAAAAGAATCATGTGGTAATTAAAAGGAGAGTGGTGACTAATCAGTTAGAAGATTAGAAGACATAGTGATTACTATGTAAACAAATAGCCAAATGAAGATAGATCTGATCAGGAAGAAGAGCAGAAAATAAGCATGATCAGATTAGACAGAAAAAAAAAGATATAGTACTTGCTCTTGGCATTCTAACACCACTTAGATCATGTCATTTGGTTATCATGGCACTAAGATATAGCCATTTTAAAATGACATGTTATTGGAACACTTATTTGAGCATCATACTGTCATTCATAATTTGGTAAATAATATAAGACTTTGACAGCTTCTGATGGATGCTATGCCTTAATCCTGCTTACTTATGTAAATATGAGATATATAAAGATGATGTGCTATTTAGCTACTTCATTATCACCATAAAATCCATTTCTACCTCTACTAAAGCCAATATTCTCTCCCTCACTGAATCTGGCCTTTCTATTCATAATATTTCCTCTCAGGCTGGTCTAGAAAAGTCTACTATGGCTAGGGTCATCAAGAAATTCCTTCCAGATAAGGAAAACATCAAGCTAGGGCATTCTTCTAAGCTTTCCCCTACTAATAGAAGGAGAATTGTCTCTAGTATTACCACTAGAAAGGCTGAAAATGCTGTTCAGACTACCCATCTCATTAATTCTGCCCTTCCCTCCCCCATCTCCTTCTAGAGTGTTTGCAATGTGCTCAAGTCTGCTTCTCTCAAGGCTGTGGTTAAGAAAAAGAAGCCTTACTTGTTACTTAAGCATAGAAAACAAAGGCTTACTTTTGCTCTCAAGTATCAAGACTGGCCTATGGAGAACTAGACTAGGGTCATTTGGTCAGGTGAGACAAAGATCAACAGGATTGGGTTAGATGGAAGGAAGTATGTGTGGAAAGTGGCAGGTGAGCCTTTATAGGATAAGGAGGTTCAAGAGACAGTAAAGTTTGAAGGAGGTTCCTTGATGGTTTGGGAATGTATGGGTTGAAATGGTGTGGGGATTCTGGCAGAGGTAGAGGGTAAGATGAATGCTGAGCAATATGTCTTCATTTTGGAGGACAATCTGCTTTCCAGCATGGAGAGTTCTGGAATTTCTGAGGAGAGCATAATCTTTTAGTAGGATAATAACTTCAAGCACTCCTCAAAAAAAGCTCAGGATTGGCTTGACTTCCATAGGATCAAGCCTCTGAATTGGCCAGCTCAGTCTCCAGACCTTAGTCCTATTGAGCATCTCTGGCAAATCTTGAAAAAAAAGCTCAACAGCTATTTAAGACCATCAAAAGAAGTATGGGAACTTTGAAAGAGAATTGTGGTGGAGTGGGGCAAGATTGAGGTTGAGGAGTGTCAAAGATTGATTGAAAGTATGTCTAGAAGGTTAGAGGCAGTGATAAGGGTCAAAGGAGGGCCCACTAAATACTAAAAGTCTAGATCTGAAATGATGCTCAAATAAGTGTCCCAATAACATGTCATTTTAAAATGGCTATATATTAGTGCCATGACAACCAAGTAACATGATCTAAGTGGTGTTAGAATGCCAAGAGCAAGTACTATCTTTGATCCTACAAGTGTTTGATCTTGTTTGTCCCATATCTTTGGCAATTGATTCATTTGTCCAAAATGGCCCAATATTGGAACACTTTTTTGAGCCACTATAGTAGCTTGATACAAGATCAAAAGTTTTTTGGCTATTTCAGCTGCTCGTCTATTTTCATTCTATCTAATTGCCTCTTAGAGTAGCTTAAGTATCTATTATCCATCACATATGTCAGTGGAAAACCTCTTTACATTATATATCACTATTGTTATCACTAATTCAAAAGGCTGGCTTGTCTAAAACTATTAGCAGAAACAATAGAATTAAAGAGAATTTTAAACCTGCCACTAAGGCATTTAAGCAGTTGGGGATGTAGTGGGGCACAGGTGCTCCTTTATATCTAGTTAATAATGTTCTACATAGAGTACTACTGTGATGATTCTTACTGTCTCATATATGGTCTCTGGTAGACTCTTCATCGTAATGGACTTAGCATATACTTTTTGCTTGACCTTATCTTATTGTTTCATGACTAATCTGATCATGCTTATCTTCTGCTCTTCTTCCCAATCAGATCTATCTCCATTTGGCTATTCTTTACCACAGTCATTACCATGCCCTTCTAGACTTCTAACACGTGTAGCCAATGCCCTTTTAATCACTGCATGATTCTTTTCATTTCTGTGCTGTGCATGGCAATGGCACAGCCCAGTTCATTACTGCTGCTGCAGCTTCTCTTCCATTTGATCTGCCACCTGCAATATCAAACATGTTTTCATTTCTGCTTCCCTCAGCCCTAGAGGCTGTGGTATGCTTTTATCACTATTGGATAGCTACAACATGGACTCTTACCTTAGTCACATCCCTACTGCATAGGCATAGCATTCTACCTAATCAGATATTAGGGTTAGACAAACATGTACAAATAGTATAGTTGTAATGATCCTTGCCGTCTCATATACGGTCTCTGGTAGACTCTTCATCGCAAAGGACTTAGCATTTACTTTTTGCTTGATCTTATCTTATCGTTTCATGACTAATCTGATCGTGCTTATCTTCTACTCTTCTTCCTGATCAGATCTATCTCCATTTGGCTATTCTTTGCCATGGTCATTACCATGTCCTTTCTAGACTTCTAACACATGTAGCCAATGCCCTTTTAATCACCGAGTGATTCTTTTCATTTCTGTGCTGTGCATGGCTATAGCACAACCCAGTTCATTACCACTACTGCAGCTTCTCTTCTATTTGATCTGCCACCCGCAGTATCAAACATGTTATTCATCTCTGCTTCCCTCAGCCCTAGAGGCTGTGGTATGCCTTTATCGCTATTGAATAGCTACAACATGGACTCTTACCTTAGTCACTGCCCTACTGCATAGGCATAGCATTCTACCTAAACAGGTATTAGGGTTAGCAATACATGTACAAATAGTATAGTAGTATATAAACCCCAAGGACAACGCTGGGTAGTGTTAAGTCCGGTTCCTCCGGACAAGTCTGACGAGGTCCAGAACAAAGTAGCAGAGGGAGGGCGAGGAGGAGAAGGGTGAAATGGAGTGGGCGAGGATTTTCAGCACAGGACTTATGTGTTGCGCCCTTGTACTCACTATCCTCGGGGTCAGGGATCAGATGAGCACTAAGCTCGAAGTCAGAGTTGTTTAGAGGAGACTAAGTTGATATTCAAACTGGAGAATGTACAGATCAGAAGTACAGTATTTATACTACGGAGTTGCACTGGATTAGTAACGGAATGGAGGAGATTCGTAAGGTATGAATAAGGATAAGTAATTGGATGAGTAAGACAGAGTTCAGAAAACAAATACCGGAGGAGCAGGAGTAGAACTAACTAGAAGAATCTATGAATCGAATGTTCGAGAAACTAGGTGAAAGGGTATCATGGATATCGTGCCGGAGATGTGTTGGAGATGACACCAGAGTACCAGAGTTGGACCAGTATGTGACAGGTAGATCCCCAGTCTAGTCTCTTGGTTTTCACCTAAACTCAACTACTAAGCCTCAAGCACTCTCAACTCTCTACTAACCATAGCGAGTTAGTACTTCCCTTTCATCTTTTAGCTGATAGTTGTAGTAGAGCTGGTTCTGTAACGATCCTTGCCATCTTGTATATGGTCTCTGGTAGACTCTTCATCGCCATGGACTTAGCGTATACTTTTTGCTTGATCTTATCTTTTCATCTTATCTGATCATGCTTATCTTCTGCTCTTCTTCCCAATCAGATCTATCTTCATTTGGCTATTCTCCGTCACAGTCATTACCATGTCTGTTCTAACCTTCTACTGCATGTAGCCAACGTCCTTTTAATCACTGTGTGATTCTTTTCATTTCTGTGCTATGCATGGCTATGGCACAGCCCAGTTAATCACCGCTGCTGTGGCTTCTCTTCCATTTGATCTCCACCTGCAGTATCAAAACATGTTATTCATGCTGTTCCCCTCAGCCCTAGAGGCTGTGGTATGCCTTTATTGCTATTGGATAGCTACAACATGGACTCTTTGTGACGATCCTTGCCGTCTCATATACGGTCTCTGGTAGACTCTTCATCGCAACGGACTTAGTGTATACTTTTTACTTGATCTTATCTTATCATTTCATGACTAATCTGATCATGCTTATCTTCTGTTCTTCTTCCCGATCAGATCTATCTCCATTTGGCTATTCTTTGACATGGTCATTACCGTGTTCCTTCCAGACTTCTACCGCGTGTAGCCAACACTCTTTTAATCACTGTGTGATTCTTTTCATTTCCGTG
>JBBPUB010000518.1:0-11043 GCA_038094415.1 Xerocomus alliaceus
TAGAGATCTATCCAGTGTTGTCCTTGGGATTTATATACTACTCTACTGTTTGTACATGTATTGCTAACCCTAATACCTGATTAGAATATATGCTATGCACTCAGTGCTAAGGTAAGAGTCCATGTTGTAGCTATCCAATAGCAATAAAGGTGTACCACAGCCTCTAGGGCTAAGGGGAGCGGAAACAAATAACATGTGTGATGCTGCAGGTGGCAGATCAAATGAAAGAGAAGCTGCAGCAGTGGTAATTAAGTGGGCTGTGCCATAGCCATGCACAGCATGGAAATGAAAAGAATCATGTGGTGATTAAAAGGGCATTGGCTAAGTGCATTAGAAGATCAGAAGGACACAGTAATAACCATGTCAAAGAATAGCCAAAAGAGTTTAGATCTGATTGGGAAGAAGAGCAGAAGGGAAGCATGATCAGATTAGACAAAGAAGATAAGATAAGATCAAAGAAAAAGTATACACTAAGTTCATTATAATGAAGAGTCTACTAGAGACTGTATATGAGATGGCAAGAATCATCACAAAAGTCCTGTAGAAACAGGGACCAGTGTGCCTGTCGCCTAGAGAGTTTTCTGGGATCATGAATATAGGACAGGTTTTTGTAATCTGTAATAACAGTGACTGGGTGGTTGAAGCCAGAGAGGTATTGTTTCCATTCTTCTAAGGCCAAGATAACAGCAAGTAGTTCTCAATCATAAATGTCATAATTTCACTTGGCAGAGGAGAATGTTTTGGAAAAATAGGCACAAGGATAAGGATCTCCATTTGTGTTGTTCTGAAGCAAAATTACTCCAGCTGCAATGAGTAATGCATCAGTCATGACAGAGAAGGGTTTGTTGGTGTCAGAAAGTGCTAGAATGGGGGCAGATATAAATGCCTCTTTAAGGGTTTTGAAGGCAGTTTGTTGTAAAGGTGTCCATTTCCATAGTTCATCCTTCTAAGTGAGAAGGGTTAGTAGGGCAACAATATTGGAGAAACCTGGAATGAACTTTTGATAGAAGTTGGTAAAGCCTAGAAAACTCTAGATTCCTTTAACAGAAGTGGGTGGTTGTCAATCCCTGATGGCACTGAGTTTTACAGGGTCCATCCTCAACTGTTCCTGTCTGATGATCATTCTGAGATATTCCATGGTGGAGGTGTCAAATGAGCACTTCGATAATTTTAGAAATAGCTTGTGTAGTCATAGATGTTCAAACACTTGTCTAGTGTGCTGATGGTGTAAGGTGAGGTTATCTTTGATGTGAATACCAATATTGTCCATGTAAATCTTTAACCATTCTTTAGCCAATAGGTCCACAAAGACATGGTTTATGAACATCTGGAATATGGAGGGAGCATTACAGAATCCAAAGAACATAATGGTGGGCTCATAGAGTCCAAGGGAGGTGATGAAAGCTGCTTTCCATTGGTCTTTCTCTCAAATGTGAATGTTGTTATATCCCCACTGGATATCCAATTTGATAAATAAGGTGGACTCCTTCATGTTGTCAATGAGGTCAGAGATGAGTGGCAAAGAGTAGGCATTGTGGATGGTGTGAGAGTTAAGGTATTAGTAATCCTAACATGGGCATAATGTACCATCCTTTTTAGGAACAAAGAAAAATGGTGAGGCTTGGGGGGATTTCGATGGGAGGATTTGTCCAGTCACTAGATTTTCATCAATGAATGTCTTGCATGCCTCCTTTTCTTTTGGGTTCAAAGAGTATACTTTGGCTATTTTTGAAAGAAATAATGGTTTCAGATTGATGGTATGATCATAGGGACAATAAGGGGGTAAGGTATTGAATGTGGTTTCAGAGAATATGTCTTCATATTCCTTGCACCACTCTGAGAGGAGGGTAGTCTGGGGAAGGTTGTCCTAAGTGAGCTGGGTAGAGATAGTGATCTTGTTGAAACTCTCTTTGAGGCAATTCTGTGGGAGTAGAAGGGATTTTGTCCTCTAGTTGACCCAGGGGTTCCACTTCTGCAGCCAAGGCATCCCAAGGATCACCTGCTTCTTGCCAAGTCCAAGGATGAGTAGATCTACATTATCAGAGAAATCTTTATATATAAGCTCTGCCTTGAGCTTTACTCTAATGGTATCATAGTGGTTTTTGGTTCCATCAATGTTCCAGGCTTTGATGGGTTCAGAAAGGGTGCATACCCCTAGATTGAGGTGAGGGACCAGGGATTTGTCAATGAAATTACCAGTGGCCCCACTATCGATGAGCACAATGGTTTCAATGGTTTCAGACTGCACTTTAAGGCAAACAGGGATTCAAATTGTTCTATAGCTAGGCAGTCCTACTAATACATGGGAGGGAGATGTTGACACACCCTCTCCTTCTAAAAAAATGACATGGAGATTTGTTTATCCAGAGAGTCTTCATAACAGGCCTGGAGAACCTGGAGGATTTCACCCTCATTCTTCCCCTGGATTTGAAGTTGTTGAACAAATGTCTATAGAACAGAGAGAGTGGGAGCTCAAGGGGGTGCAGGTATGGTGGCAATGGGAATGGATGGGGTTGGTAGTGCTATAGTGGAGGCAATGGTAATGGTCTGGTTTTGGGGAGTGCAAGGGTAAGAGTGACACTGTGTGGCATTATGGCCAGTACATCAGCAACAGAAGCAACATCCTTCTCAGATGCACTTGGCCTATTCCTGGGGGGTTAACTTGGTGAGTTAAACTGCATCAATGTCCATAGCATTTGGATCTCTGGGGGTTCTAGGAAGAGAAGGGGTGGTCTTGCCCTTCTTCAAGGCATTGATGCATGCCTGCTAGGTGTGGAAGACCTTGGCTTTGTCTAGCCAGTCTGCAATGAGGGTAGGAACTTTGTTCATGGATAGGATCATGATGGCAAGCCTTTGATCTAGGCCCAAGAAGAAGGTGCCTATAAGCATGGTGTGGTCAGTGATTCCTGCTCAGATGGCAAGGTTCTGAAATTCAGTAATATACTTCTGAAAACCATCATCTATCTTTCCATTAGATTTGTGGGTAGATTTCTGTACCAGTTTGGATAGAGCAAGGCAGGCAGTGGCTTTGGTATCAAAGGGAAAGAATGTACCCTCAAAGTTCTCAACAAACTTGTTGAAAGTCTTTTCTGAGGTGGCAGTGGTGAAATCAGCAAGCTTATCATACCACATCTCAGAGAAGGAAATAGCTCAACCCTTACTGAGCTTGTTAAGTGTGGTTATGATTTTAGTTTCATCATCAGCATAGAGGGTGGAGTTAATGGAAAAGTAGGCCTTCATGGCCTTAATCCATTGGATGGTATTGTTTTGTTTGCCAGAGAAGTCAGCAGGGAGAGCTGCCTTAAGTTCAGTAGCATAGGTAGACATAGGGGTGAATGGGGATGGAGTGCAAGTTGGAAACAATGGGGTGAGTGGGTGTGATGGTACAAGAGGGATTCTGAGGCTAGGGTGTGAAGGGGTTCCTATGGAGGTAGCAGAAAAAGGTCCAGAAAGTCACCTGGATCTAATGGTGGAGGATGCTGGGGGTGTGGTTTCAGGGTCTGAGTGAGAGTGAGTGCTGAATGATCTAGGGATGCAGTGAGGGGGTCAGTAAGCTATGATGATTCAATGAGGTGCATCCAACTCTTAGATAAGAGGGATGTAAGAGATTCTTGATCTTTTGTTATGCAAGTAGCCTGAGTCAGCTACTGGGGATGAGGGATGCAATGATGAACTTGGTACTAGGGAGATATCTTTGGATGCAGAGAACTAAGGACACAGTGCAAGAATTGCAGCAGACTCAAGGTTATGTATAATTGCATAGACCAAGAATAGAGAGCTAAGTTACAAGGCGCTTTAATATATATCCTATGGAAAAAGGTCATAGAATGGAGTGGAAGGTGGACTACTAAGCCATTGCTAGAGAAACAGCTGCAGAGAGATAAGCATCCTGGGATAAGGGTAACAAGATAAGAATGAGACTATGGATAGCTATGTATTCAAAGAAAGAAGAGCTGCAGAGCACAGTGATACTACCAGAAGAAGATAATGTTCAACATACAAGATGAAGAATGGAGGAGTATACTGAGGTAAGAGTAAAGAGATGAGAAATATATGGCAAAAGATATAATAAACCATAACAATAGATATTGGTAGAGGAAAGCTTTGATGGATGACCTCCAGTAGACTTTTGGATCTCAGAACACTCCTTAGAGTGAAGTCTAGAGATAGTGGATACATTGAAACCAGTGGCAGCAGCTATAGAGTGGGCAGATTGGCCAGCATCAAGCATAGAGAGGATATTAGCCTTTTAAGTAGAAGAAATGGTTCTCATAATGAATATAGTTGAAAATAAAGATATATGTGAGCTATTTCAAACTCAGACATGGTATTTCAGTGTGTACCTTTGTTTGTACACCCAAACACCACCAAATATAGCTTTATTTCAATCATATTGCATATTTTTATTAAAAGGTGCAAAACTATTGCTGTGATGATCCTTGCCGTCTCATATATGATCTCTGGTAGACTCTTCATCGTAACAAACTTAGTGAATACTTTTTGCTTGATCTTATCTTATTGTTTCATGACTAATCTGATCATGCTTATCTTCTGCTCTTCTTCCCAATCAGATCTATCTCCATTTGGCTATTCTTAGCCATGGTTATTACCATGCCCTTCTAGACTTCTACTGCATGTAGCCAATGCCCTTTTAATCACCATGTGATTCTTTTCATTTCCGTGCTGTGCATGGCTATGGCACAGCCCAGTTCATTACTGATGCTGCGGCTTCTCTTCCATTTGATCTGCCACCCACAGTATCAAATGTGTTAGTCATTTTCACTCCCCTCAGCTCTAGAGGCTGTGGTATGCCTTTATTGCTATTGGATAGCTACAACATGAACTCTTACCTTAGTTGCTGCCTTACTGCATAGGCATAGCATTCTATCTAATCAGGTATTAGGGTTAGACAAACATGTACAAATAGATAGTAGTATATAAACCCCAAGGACAACACTGGATAGATCCCCAGTCTAGTCTCTTAGTTTACACCTGAACTCAACTACTAAGCCTCAAGCCTCATCAACTCTCTACTAACCATAGTGAGTTAGTACTTTCTCCTTCTTTTTAGCTAATAGTTTCATAGTAGAGCCAGTTCCAGTTCCCTCTCAGGTTCAGCCATTTCATTAAACTAAACTCTTATTTCTTCTAGTGACCCCCTCTACTACAGTGACACTGGTACTAATGAGAACCAGTGTCCTTCCCCCAGTTCCACCACTCCCTTTGTCCCTTCATTGTTGGTCACCAACAGGCAGAGCTGAGAGAAGAGCAAGAACAGGCTGCACAGGTCCTGGAGGGTGGGAACAGATCAGAGTCACTGGCTACAGCCTTCTTAAGAGAATTAGAGGCTTCTTTATCTGGCTTCCCCCAACAGGTCTCAATTGTGAGAGATACAATCACAGGAGATCTGAGACAAGAGATTGGCTTTGAAGACAGTACATTGCCAATCACCGACACGAAGGACGAGGAAGTAATCGTCCCCCTTATACTATCTGCCCCTATGAAGTCAGAGAGAGAGTCAGACAGCCCCAACCTCCTCCTTCCACCTACCCCTAACCTCAACAACTGCAGACCAGGTCTGAGCATTATAGACGACACAGATCAGTTACCACTGCAGAGGCTGCCCTCAGAAGAAGAGAGGGGATTTTACAGTATAGCTTCAACGGTTCAGGCAAATTTCTATAGCCGGACCTTTAATCTTCCCAAGCGCCGCCTATTGGAAGGGTGGTCCAAATATGAGTTCAAAGAAGCACCTGCACTGCCCCCAAGGAAATGGCAAAGGTGGCAATATCAGCAGGAGATAAAGAGGGGAATAGAAAGAGACAGTAGGATTAGATTAAGGGACATCCCACAGTGCTCTTACAAGTATTGAATGCAATTAATTGTCATTCTCCTCACTTTTAGTTTGACCTTTTACATTATCACAATTTACTTCCTTAGGTGGATCGCCAAGTACTCAACCGATTCACAAGTCCCAATCCTCTTCATAGGAAACCGAAGCAGGACTTTTCACACACCATACTCTGCATTCATAGGAGTAGTCCCTGCAACTAGCACAACATCAGATGGTTGGATCTTTGGAGAAGGACTCTACCACAACCCTCACCAGTGCTAGATGCTCTCTAAGTTTGAGCTAATCCTCACCACTCTTGTAGGAATCTTTCTAGTATCAACAGCAGTCCTTTGTTGGATAATCAAACAAGTCATTGAATGCAACACACCCATCCTTGCAGTAGTACATGTGTACAAAACCGAAGAAAACCCATTTGGAATAAGTGCAGGAATAGTTAGCCCCACAAAAGCCTCTGAAGACAATTGGAGATACTGCGGAGGTTGGTATAATGAGAATGACTGGCATATCCTGAGATTAGTCAGATCAGAAGACGAAGAAGATAACGCCACAATAGCCACATTTGATTAAAATGGCATTACTTGAACACCTTTCCAATGTGCTGGACACACTTGCCAGATCTTCAAAAAATGATCTATCCCAGTTGGGAATTCATCTCAAAGAATATCTAGATCTGCATAGCCACACTATGGAACAAATATTACAAGAAAATAAAAGATTACAAGAGGATGTAGAAGAGATGGAAGAACAAGTCAAAGCCTCAGAAGGATCAGGATCCTCTGCTAGGATTACCAAGATAGTCGCAGACCCAGGAGAGTACAACAGAACGAGAGGAAGAAAGTTTGAAGAATGGTGGATAAAAGCCCAAGTATGGAGACAGGAGAATATTGGTGCACTCCAAGGAGAAGCCGGAGTTAAAGCAATACTTTTCTGAATGACAAAAGGAGATGCAGGAGCCTTTGCGCGAGCCCATCTCAATAAAATCTTAAAAGGAGACTCCACAGATTGGCCAGAGTTTAAGAAGCTGATTGAGCTTCATTTCCAGTTAACCAATGAGAAAGAATGGGCTAGACACCAAATCAAGAATTTGAAACAAACCAACAAAATGACTGTTACACAATATCTTGTAAAGCTGGAAAATTACCTAGCAACTGCCGAATATGATGGTGATAGGATCTTACAGATCATGGAATGAAACATGAATCAAGACATGGTCAAGTACTTATTCTTGAGAGATGGTCACTATAACGATTGCGCCACCTTCATGACAAAAGTAAAAGAGTACAAAGAACACCAAGAACTCTTGGGATTCATCCAAAGGGGAATGGCTGATAGAATCTCCCGACCCTCATGAGATCCAAACGCCATGGACATAGATGCAGTACAAAAGGGGCAAGGAACATGTGGTCCCCTTAAATGTTTCAATTGTCAGGGGCCACACATTGCTTCTAAAATGCCCTAAACCCAAAAAGGCATGCACTAAATGCAAGTTTCTCAGAGGAGGACATGCCAAATAGTGTGCTATGGGATTACTCTTCAGAAACATTAGAGAAATGAGTGAAGAAGGAAGTACTCCACCAACAGACAAAGGAAAAGAATGAGATTGAAGCAAATCCATCGCAGGAATGGGATTTGACGAAGCATGTGCCTGGTTCCAGGATTACGAAACAATCTCCAAGAAGGGAAAAGACTAGGGCAACCCCCAAAGTCTGGGAAAGGAGGAAGCCTGAATTGTTATGCTATTCTGGAAATAGAAGAAACTTTATCTTTGCTGTCATGTGGGTCTCATCTAGATGATGAGCTCAGCCAGGATGAAACACCAGTACTTGATTCACATATAACCAAAGTAGAGAAAGTTTTCCCAGAAGTAGTGGAGATAAGAAGCATGGAGCTGTCTCAACCCACACCAGGACAAACACAACACAATGTTAGAACAATGTATCCTAATCTGTCAGAGGAAGATCTAGATGATCTACTGTCAGATACAAAAAAGGAAGAATTTCATTTCCTGAGAACAATTAATCCCAAGAAGGATATAATTCTCCCAATAAAGATAACCCTGAAACTTAATATACCTTTCACTAAAACATCTGCCCTCCTAGACTCTGGCGCAAACATGATCTTCATTGATCAAAGCTTTGCACAACATCTTCATCTCCCTTTAAACCCATTATGACACCTGATAGCGGTGTATAACACCAATGGCTCATTAAATGCTGCAGGAAAAATTACACATAATTGTCAGCTTGTTATGGAATATGAAGGTCATTGTGAGAAATTGACTGCTGAGGTCACCAATCTTGGAAAGTTTGAGTTTATACTGGAATATGAGTGGTTACAGCACCACAACCCAGATATAGATTGGACTACAGGAATGGTGAGATTGACGAGATGTCCCCAGCACTGTCAAAATCTCCAACAAGGTGATTCCACCCCAAGCAAGTTTTTACAAATGCTGCAAAAGGAACAGCAAGATCAAAGCTATCAAGTCTATCATTGGATACATTCCTTAGAAAGGAGTAATGATACTAAGAAAGTGCTCGAATGAGTACAACCGAAAGAAATCCCCCCTGAACAATTAGTCCCAAAAGAGTATCACAATTATCTCATGGTATTTTCTAAGAAGGATTCCAAAAGAATGCCTTTACGAAAACCTTGGGATCACACTATAGATCTTCAAGAAGATTTTAAGCCTCGAAAAGGACAAATTATACCCTTATCCATAGATGAACAGGAAGAAGTCACTGCATTTCTAGATAAACAATTGCAGAAAGGCTATATCCATCCCTCGAAGTCCCCACAAACTTCTCCTGTATTCTTCATCCCTAAAAAGAATGGAGGGAAACACATGGTACAGGATTACCGTTATCTCAATGAAAGAACTATCAAAAATAATTATCCTTTACCCCTTATATTGCAATTAGTCGATAAACTCAAAGATGCCAAGTTATTCACAAAGATGGATCTTCACTGGGGATACAATAATGTAAGAATCAAAGAAGAAGATGAGTGGAAAGCCGCTTTTGTATGCTTCCGAGGAGCTTACGAGCTGCTGGTGATGTATTTTGGATTATGCAATTCCCCCACCACCTTCCAAGCGATGATGAATGAAATTTTTGCCGATATAGATGATGTCATGGTCGTATATATTGATGATCTTCTAATATTCACAAAGACTGAAAACCAAGAGGAACACAACAAAATCATACGAGAAGTGCTTTGAAGATTAATGGAGAATGACCTCTTTGTGAAAGCCCCCAAATGTCGCTTTCGTGTCTCAGAAGTTGATTTTCTGGGCATGATTATGGGAAAGAACAGCATTTCTATGGATTCAAAGAAGGTTGAGGCTATCATGCAATGGCCCATTCCTATGAATCTAAAAGGAGTACAAAGTTTCCTAGGACTTGCGAATTTTTACAGAAGATTCATCTCCGATTTCTCACAAGTGGCAAGACCACTTAATAATTTATTAAGGAAAGAAACTCTCTTCAAATGGGGAGCAGTACAACAACAAGCATTTGAAACACTAAAGAACGCCTTTATCACAGCCCCAGTCTTGACTTATCTAGATATAGATTGTGAATTTCGTTTAGAAGCCGATGCCTCAAACTATGCTATGGGAGCAGTGCTCTCTATTAAGAAAGATGACAAATGGCATCCTGTCACTTACACTTCACATAGCATGCAACCTGCTGAACAAAATTACCCCATCTCAGATAAGGAAATGCTTTCAGTGATCCGAGCATTGGAGGAATGGAGACATTATCTCAAAGGAGCTAGATTTCCAGTGGAAGTCTGGAATGATCATCAGAACCTCCAATGGTATCAGACCAGGCAAGATCTGAATCACAGACAAGCAAGATGGGCACAATATTTATCTAGATTCCATTTGAAATGGATTCATAAACCAGGAGTGACCATGGGAAAGGCAGATGCCCTTTCTAGACGAGAGGATCATGCTATTGGAATAGAAAATGACAACAAAGGAGTGTTAGTTATTCCACCAGAGCAGATTGGATCAATAGAGCAAGATACTTCAATTCTCATCTCTGATGAAGGCAAACAACTTAATAAATCTATATTCAACAAGCTTTGTAAACTAATGGAGAAAGATACCATGTATCTCAGCAAAAAAAACTTTTTACTCAAAGGAGAAGATGGCTTGTTGCACAATCTGCAAGGCTGCATATACGTACCCAATTCTGCCCTGATCAAGATGGACATTCTTAGATTGTATCACAATTCCCCAATTGCAGGACACCCTGGATATGAAAAAACCATGGAGTTGATCTCTAGATATTATTGGTGGCCTGATTTATCCACATTCGTAAAAGACTATGTGAGCCAATGTGACAGGTGTCAACGGTTCAAAGGAACGAATAAGGCCCCTAGTGGTTTCTTAAACCCTCTTTGTTATGCGAGTAGCCTGAGTCTACTGGTCTAAGGTAAAGGGTATGAGGAGCGACAAGGTGCTGGGGGAACTCAAAGGTGCTGGGGAGCTCAAAGGTGCCAGAGGTCAAGAACACGGTGCAAGGACTGCAGTGGACTCAAGGTTACGTAGATTGCGTAGACCAAGAATGTAGACTACTATACAGGACGTGGAATATAAAGGATAACATGGAAACATAAAGAAGGCAATGGAAGGTGGGGATACTAAGCTGTTGTGAGAGAAACGACTGCAGAGAGAGATAAGCGTTCCAAGGTAACAGTAAAGAAATAGGAAGATTACAAAGCAAGAAAGGTTGCAGAACATGACGACACCACCAGGATGAAATAATGTTTGACATAATCAAAGAAGAAAGGTGGAATGTATTGAGGGACAAGGAAACTAAGAAGGAAGATGAAGTGATGAATGTAGAGGACTGTAACACTCTTCCTATTCTGGAAATGCCCTGGAGTCATATTTCTGCAGATTTCATCACCAATCTGCCCAAGTTCAGATCGTTTGATTCCATTCTCACGGTCATAGATCAATTTTCCAAAGAAGTAGAACTTATTCCCTGCACCAAGCAGTGCAGTGCCCTGGATACAGCACAATTATTTCTGAATCATGTATGGAAGCATCATGGTCTTCCGTCTTCTATTGTTTTCAATCATGGTCCACAATTTGCTGTGCAAGTAATGATGGAGATTAACAAAGCCTTATCTATTGAAACCAAACTTAGTACAGCGTTTCACCCTCAAACAGATGG
>JBBPUB010000519.1:0-12899 GCA_038094415.1 Xerocomus alliaceus
GGTTGATTATTTATGTTTGTAGATGTTGTTACCATGCTCTGTACAAGCCTCAGAGTTCACTGTTTGCAATTCCCAGTTTCTAACAGTGAACTCCAGGTAATGTGTATTTAGTTCATCTCAATATAACAGTTTCTAACAGTGAACTCCAGCTGTGTGGATTTCAGCTGTTAACAGGTTATAAGCCCCATGCTTTAACTGTGCACCATTTAACATTATGTTGCGCTTCTTTGCCAATGAAAAATTTCCACCTCTTGGACCAACTGTTGAAACTCTATGCTTCCTCACCCATCCTACCTACTTCACCTCACCATGTCCTCTGAAAACCACCACCACCACATTTTACCCCTTAATGGCTTCAACTACATCACTTGGAGCAAAGAAATGAAGACCCTCCTTCACTCCAAAGGCCTCTGGTGACTTGTGGATGGCAAGGAACTCTGCCTGTTACGTGAGTAGCCAGAGTCTGCTACGCTAGAGACAAAGGGTACGGAGGGGTAGGCCGGCGGTGTGGGGGTTCGATGGGACTAAGGGCTCTGAGGTGTGAGGGACTCGAGGGACATGGTGCAGGGACTGCAGCGGACTCCAGACTACGTATAATTGCATAGACCAAGAATGTAGTCTAAGATACAAGACTGGGGTTTATAAGGAATGCAAATGGAAGCGCTAAGAAGGTTATGGAAGGTGGGGATACTAAGCCATCGTGAGAGAGGTGACTGCAGAGAGATAAGAGTGTCCCAAATCAATGGTAACAGAGATAAAGATTACAAAGCGAGGAATGCTGTGGAACGTGATGATATTACCAGAATGAAGTACCATTCAGCATAATGGAAAAAGAAAGGTGGAGCGTACTGGGGAATAAGGAAACTAAGAAGGAAAATGTGATGGTGAATATAGAGAACTGTAACAATACCCCCTTCATACACTGGAAGTCCCACTTCCAATATCCTAACCCCGAGTGGGGCCTCTAAAGATTGCAGAGGCCTGAGGTATGGAATAATGCTCAAACGGACAATTGTCTCGGATGTGTCCAGGAGCATCACAAGTGGCATAGACTCTCTAAGGGCAGAAGTGAGGACCATGCCCCCATCGCGAGCAAAAGGAGCATTGGGTGCAAAGGCAATCGCGAATGTTGTGACCAGGAGTGAGTTGGTTACAGGTAGGGCATCTGTACTGGGGACAGTTTGCTCGATAATGACCCCTACCTCCACACAGAAAGCAAGTAGTGGTGGAGGAGGCAGGAAGGGGTCTAGTGGCAGGTTGGAGTACTCGATGCGGGGAGGATAGTACCCGTTGGCTGTTAGGGAGAGTAAGTAAAAACTCCTGATTAGCTACGATGACTCCTTGATCTAGTTCAAAGGTAGTGATGCCCGTTGGTCCTTCAGAGTCCAGGAAGATGGAGGTTGTGGAGGTGGAGATGGGGGATGATGGAGGTGGAGGTGTAGAGAGTCGCTCCGCCAAAGGGACATGGAGTGGGGCCGGGGAAGCCGGGGCAGTGGTAGGGAGAGACGGGGAAGTAGAAGAAGGAAGAGGCGTATTCGACATAGCAGAAATAGATTCCAGGTAATGGTCACGTTCCTGCAGGGAAAGGGAGAGGTATATACATCTGAAGGTAGGGAAAATTAACTCGGCCGGAATCATAGAAACATACGTATCAAAACCAAACAGACGGAGAACGGAGAGAATTCTTTCAGGAAGTTTGTTGATAGCTAAACGTAGCGGAATTCCCGCCATGGGAGGGGTATTAGAAGGAATGCAGCGATGATGATAGTACTGAACATGAGCCGCCTCATGAAACAATCTAACCAGCTCCTGTGTGATTTCGTCTTTTTGATATAGCGGGAGGACCTCTATTGCGTGGAGGAGCTGGGGGTCCGCGAGGATGGCGCTGTAGAGGATGAAGGTGGCGGAGGTGGGCAAGAATGTAGGCCATACTTGTGACGATCTGAGTCGTGCATACCCAGACAGTGACAAGGAGAAGGATGAAGAAGGAGAAAGCATGGTCGCAGGCGGTTAAGATGTCTAGATCGATGGGCATCTAATGAGGGTGAAGAGGGAACGTTGCTGCCCAATATATGGTGACTACAATTGTGGTGATGAGGATGAGGCAGAGAAGGAGAATGGAAACGATCAGTTGGATGTCGAGGCGTTCCATGAGAGTCCCTGGTTACCGCAGTCGATGGAGGTGTTTATAATCAGTCAAGATGGAGGCGGTGTGGTGGAGATTACTTTCGGGTTCCCAGGTATTCTCCGAAGGGGCGTAACCCTTCCATTTGATGAAGTAGCGATAGTGACCAGGGGTTCCCTTATGGTTTAGAATGGCTTCGACTTCGTATTCTTCTTCGTCATCAATGACCTCAGGTGGAGGTTCTAGGAATGGCGTGCCATGAGTGGAGGTTTGTCTGAATGGGGATAAGAGGGAGGCATGGAACGTATTGTGAACTCTCCACGTTTTGGGGAGTTTGAGGCGATAAACCAGAGGGGAGAGGACTTGGACAATTTCAAATGGTCCCACTCGCTTGGGAGCTAGCTTCCTGGATGGGAATGGGATGCGGAGATGAGTAGCTTCCAGCCATACCCGATCTCCGACCTTCCAAGGGGTAAACTTAATGGTTTGATGTCGTTTCATCGCTAGGCAAGCTGAACTATGTGCCGCTTGAGCCTCATCCCTTGCTTTGGCTAAAGCATCCATCCTGGTAGAGAGTGCGGGAATGAAGGTCTTGGTGAGAGTGGGGAATGCTCTGGGCTTGTATCCCATCATGAGGCTGAATGGGGATTTCTGAGTGGACAAGTGGGAACAGGAATTGTGTTGGAACTCAGCGGTAGTGAGGAATTTGGCCCACTCATGGGGGTTGTTCCTGCAGAAGATTCTAAGATATGTCTCAAGCTCTTGATTTGTTCTTTCAGTCTGGCCATCTGTCTGAGGATGATATGCGGTGGATAGTTTGACATCATAGTGGAGTAGTTGGCCTAACTCTCGTGCTAAGGCCGAGGCAAATTGTGGTCCCTGATCCGAGATGATGGAGTCCTGTATTCCGAACTGTTTGAACACACTGTCATGGAATAGGCGGGCGATTCCCAGGGCGTCAACAGTTTTATGACAAGGGACGAGAATTACCCCCTTCGTAAGCCCATGGTTGACCACGACCATGATGGAATCGAATCCTTCAGAAGGAGGCAGGTCCGTTATAAGGTCGACGGATAGTTGCTTGAATGGGAGGGTGACAGTGGAGGGGATCAGTGACAGAGGTGGGACGGTAGGATGGGTGTTGGTCTTGGATGTTTGACAAGTGGGGCATCCGTTGACAAAGTTCTTGACGAAAGTGGCGAGACCTGGCCACCAAAAGTCTCGTTTGAGTAGGGCCTTGGTGCGGAACTGTCCTGCATGTCCAGTGGTCGGTGCAGAATGGAATACGTGAAGTAGGGAGGATCTGTGCTCTGGGGGAACATATAGTCTGTCTTTGTAAAAAAGGTGGCCGTTATCGAACTTCCAGTCTGATACAACTGATCTGGGGAACAGTGGGGAGCCTAATTGTGTCACTTTAAGCGCTTTGAGAACCAAGGGGTCGTTGGCCGAGGAGGACTTGATCTTTTGTAACAGTGCGATGTCGAGGGCTTGGATGATAGTGGGTTCTCTAATTATGGGTGAGTCGATGTTGTCCGCCGAGGTATCTAGGGAGGATCGTCGGGATAGAGCATCTGCTGGACCCATCTTGGCTCTGGGGGTGACCTGCCAAACCAGATCAAAGTCCTGCAAGAAAAGTGACCAGCGTGCTTGGCGTCTGGAGAGTTTTCTGGGATCGTGAATATAAGACAAGTTCTTGTGATCTGTGATGATGGTGACAGGATGGAAGGAGCCGGAGAGGTATTGCTTCCATTCTTCCAAGGCTAAGATGACTGCCAATAATTCTCTGTCATAGATGTTGTAGTTTCGTTCTGCAGAGGAAAATGTTTTGGAGAAGTAGGCGCACGGGTGATCATCTCCGTTCACATCTTTTTGGAGCAGAACTGCTCCGGCTGCAAGTAGGGAGGCGTCCATCATTACTGAGAAGGGTTTACTGGGGTCAGGGAGCTATAGTATGGGCGCGGAGATGAAGGCTTCCTTAAGGGTTTCAAAGGCGGTCTGTTGCTGGGGAGTCCACTTCCAGGGTTCGTCCTTCCTAGTGAGAAGAGTGAGGGGGGATACGATGTTGGAGAAGTCAGGGATAAATTTCCGATAGAAGTTAGCGAATCCGAGAAAACTGCGGATTCCTTTGACCAATAATGGGGGTTGCCATTCCTTTATAGCACTGAGCTTGACCGGGTCCATCTGGAGCTTTCCTTGCCCTATGATCATTCCTAGATATTCCATGGTGGGGGTGTCGAACGAGCATTTCGACAGTTTCAAAGAGAGTTGGTGCTTCCGGAGTCTTTCAAAGACTAATTTGGTGCATTGGTGATGAACCTCCAGGTTGTCCTTGGTGTGAATGCCTATGTCATCCATGTATATCTTGAGCCACCCCTCCGCCAAAAGATCTGCGAAGATGTGATTCATGAAAGCTTGAAAGGTAGGTGGGGCATTACAGAATCCGAAGAACATGACTGTTGGTTCGTAGAGTCCCAGAGGAGTGATAAAAGCTGCCTTCCATTGGTCCTTTTCCCGGATGCGTATGTTGTTGTATCCCCACCTTATGTCTAACTTGGTGAAGAGGGTGGACTCCTTCATGTCGTCAACTAGGTCTGATATGAGGGGTAGGGGATAGGCATTGCGAATGGTATGTGAGTTGAGGTAACGATAATCCTGGCAGGGGCGTAGGGTGTTGTCCTTCTTGGGAACAAAGAAGAAGGGAGAGGCTTGGGGGGACTTCGAGGGGAGGATTCGGCCGGTTTTGAGATTTTCGTTGATGAAGGCTTTGCAGGCAGCCTTTTCCTTGGGGTTCAGTGGGTAGACCTTAGCTATCTTTGGGAGAAACGAGGGTTTTAAGTTAATGGTGTGATCATAGGGGCGATGAGGAGGTAACGCATTGAATGTGGTTTCAGAGAATACATCTTCGTATTCTTTGCACCAATCAGGCAAGACCACGGTCTGGGAGAGGTTGTCCTGAGCAAGTTGGGTAGAAATCGTGATCTTGTTGAGACTCTCTTTGAGGTGATCCTGTGGGAGCAGAAGGGATTTAGTTCTCCAGTTAACCTGGGGATTCCACTTCCACAGCCAAGGCATCCCAAGGATCACCTGCTTCTTGCCGAGTCCTAGTACGAGTAAGTCTACTTTTTTCTGCGAAATCTTCATGGAGGAGTTCTGCTTTGAGCTTGGTCCTGATGGTCCCGTGGTGGTTTTCCGTCCCGTCCACGTTCCAGGCCTTGATTGGTTCTGAGAGGGCTCGTACTCCTAGCTTTAGGGGAGGAACGAGGGATTTGTCTATAAAGTTTCCTGTGGCTCCGCTGTCGATGAGAGCAATGGTTTCAACGGTTTCGGACTGCACTCTAAGGCGAATGGGGATTCGGATTGTGCGGTAACTAGGTAGTCCTACGAATACATGGGAGGGAGACGTTGACACACCCTCTCCTTCTAAAAAGACGTAGCGGGAAGTTGTTCATCTGGGGAATCTTCATAGCATGCCTGAAGAACCTGGAGGATTTCGTCCTCGGTCTTTCCCTGGGTTTGGAGCTGATGAACGAACGTCTGTAATGTAGAGAGAGTGGGAGTCTGAGGAGGGGTGACGATAGGAGGATGGGATGGAATGGGAGGGGCGACGGTGGATGCAGTTGCTATGGTCTGGTTGGGGGGGTTGCGGGGGTACGAGCGGCACTGAGTGGCGTTGTGGCCAGTTCGTCAGCAACGGAAACAGTGTCCTTCTCTGACACATTTGGCTCACTCCTGGGGGGTCAACTTGGAAATTCGAACGGCGTCGATGTCCATGGCGTTTGGATCTCTGGGGGTTCTAGGGAGGGAAGGGGTAGGTTTCCCCTTTTTCAAGGCCTCAATGCGGGCAATCTGTGTGTGGAAAACTTTGGCTTTGTCCAGCCAATCTCCGATCTTAGTGGGGACTTTGTCCATAGAAAGGACCATGATTGCGATCCGTTGATCTATCCCCAGAGAGAAGGCGTCTATGAGCATGGTGTGGTCGGTGATTCCAGCTCGAGTGGCTAGGTTCTGGAACTCAGTGATATATTTCTGAAACCCGTCGTCGACTTCTCCGCTGGGCTTGCGGAAGGATCTCTGGACGAGTTTAGACAAGGCAAGGCGAGCGGTGGCTTTGGTATCAAAGGGAAAGAAGGTTCCTTCGAAGTTCTCCACGAACTTATCGAAGGTTTTCTCGGAGGCGGCGGTGTTGGGATCAGCGAGTTTATCATACCATAATTCGGAGAAAGGGACAGCTCATCCCTTGCTAAGCTTGTTCAGGGTAGTCATAATCTTGGTCTCGTCGCTGTTGTAGAGGGTAGCGTTGATGGAGAAGTAGGCTTTCATGGCCTTGATCCATTGGGTGGCGTCATCTTGCTCACCAGAGAAGTCAGCAGGGAGGGCTGCCTTGAGCTTGGTACTGGGGGTGGACATGGGGATTACTGGGAATGGGGTGCGAGTGGGGAACAATGGGGTCAATGGGCGCGAGGGTGCTAAGGGGGTTCTTGGTCCTGGGTGCGGTGGGGTTCCGGTGGGGGTGACTGAGGGTACACCAGGGAGTCGCCTGGGTTTAATGGCTGGGGATGCTGGGGGTGTGGACTCCAACTCCGAGTCAGAGTGTGCGCTGAAATATCTAGAGATCCAACGAGAGGGTCTGTGGGCTATGGTGACTCAGTGGGGTGCGTCCAACTCTTAGATAAGAGGGACGTAGGGAGATTCTTGGTCTTTTGTTACGTGAGTAGCCAGAGTCTGCTACACTAGAGACAAAGGGTACGGAGGGGTAGGCCGGCGGTGTGGGGGTTCAATGGGACTAAGGGCTCTGAGGTGCGAGGGACTCGAGGGACACGGTGCAGGGACTGCAGCGGACTCCAGACTACGTATAATTGCGTAGACCAAGAATGTAGTCTAAGATACAAGACTGGGGTTTATAAGGAATGCAAATGGAAGCGCTAAGAAGGTTATGGAAGGTGGGGATACTAAGCCGTCGTGAGAGAGGTGACTGCAGAGAGATAAGAGCGTCCCAAATCAACGGTAACAGAGATAAAGATTACAAAGCAAGGAATGCTGCGGAACGTGACGATATTACCAGAATGAAGT
The DNA here is from genome assembly GCA_038094415.1 of Xerocomus alliaceus. Lineage (NCBI taxonomy): Eukaryota > Fungi > Basidiomycota > Agaricomycetes > Boletales > Boletaceae > Xerocomus > Xerocomus alliaceus. Next base: position 7,196 of record JBBPUB010000519.1, read on the forward strand.
ACCGTTCAGCATAATGGAAAAAGAAAGGTGGAGCGTACTGGGGAATAAGGAAACTAAGAAGGAAAATGTGACGGTGAATATAGAGAACTGTAACACCGCCCTACTACATCTGGTCCTGAGCAAACTGCTTGGGACATCAAACAGGACAAGGCAGCTGGTGAGCTTATACTTAATGTTGCCTCAGATCAAAGAGTCCACATTAGAGCAGACCAGGATGACCCTATCAAGGCCTGGGCAGTGCTCAAGAAGGCCTTCATGCAGCAGAAGGCCAGCCACCACTTTGTGGCATATAACAAGTTCTTTAGCATCTGAAAAAGCCCTAAAGAGTCTTTTTCTGCTTTAGCTGCCAGAGTTGAGGAGTCCATGGCTAGGATCCAGGATTTGTGTAGCACCAACTTTGATATGAAGACTCTGGACAATGAATTGGCCTGTATGGCCATGATTTAAGCTCTAGGACTGGAGTTTTCCTCTTTTACTTCCTTCCTTACCCTCCTTATAGACCTGAATAAAGACAAGATCAAAGCGGCCTTCCAAACAGAGGAAATCAATCGTTAACCACGTTCTGATGTTGCGTTATTCATGCCATCAGTTGCTTCTCTTTCTACCACCGCATTTGGATGCAGATACATCCCTAACTCGCCCTGCTCATTCTATGAGAAGCCAGGGCACTGCCAGTGCATTTGCCATGCATTGCAGCATGCAAAGAACAACTACAAGTCCTGAAAGCCAAAGGACAGGAAAGTGGACCAGTCTCAGTCTGCTAAACTAGCCTCAGAGACTACAGAGGTGGTGGAGAAGGCCAGAAATGCAAGTCTTCATTCCAGTGATCCCTCTGATCCATTTTCACTGCTCCAACTGGATGCTGACCATGAATGGAATGCAGACTCAGGGGCCACTTTTCATATGACTCCACATTGCCACTGGTTGTGCAATTATGCGCCAAAACACATTCCAATCAAGCTGGCAGACAATACTGTGGTGTATTCAGCTGGGGTTGGCTCTGTAGTATTCCATTCTGTCATTAATGGGAAGAGGTGTAGAGTGGTCAAGTTTAGCAATGTCCTGCATGTCCCAGAACTGTGCAATAATCTCCTTTCAGTCCTATATCTAACTCGGAAGTCATCCTTTGTTGTTCATATCAATGCAACATATATGACATTCTCTCGAGCTCCTGGACCACCACTTTTTGTTGCAACAATCAATAGCAACAATGCAGCATTCCTGGATGGCGAAACTGAGGCAGTTACTGAGTATGCACATCCTGCAACCACTGTCCCACTAGATCTGTCCCTTTGGCATTGCAGATTTGCACACCACAATGCAATTGATGTCAAATCACTTCATGAGCACAATTTGGTGACTGGAATGAAGCTGGAAAACAAATCTCTGCCTGATCCCATCTGTAAACCATGCCTAGCTGGCAAGATGCATGCCAATCCATTCCCTAGCTCACAAACTTGCACATCCAGGCCTCTGGAACTCGTGCATTTAGATGTACATGAGGTTTCCTATCACACATTCTCTGGATTCTGCTATTGGATCACATTCATTGATGATTACTTGAGATACTGCTTTGTGCTTTCAATTCGTGCCAAATCAGATGTTTTCAGCGCATTTAAGCAGTTTAAGGCATTTGTAGAGAACCAGACAGAGCACAAAATCAAGACCCTGCGAGATGACAAGGGAGGGGAATATATGAGCAATGCCATGCTTGAATTCACCACTGAATGTGGCATAGAGCGCCAGCACACTGTCTGAGCTTGCCCACAGCAGAATGGGGTTGCAGAACATGCAAATAGAGTGCTATCTGAGCGCATTATAGCCATATTGAAGGAATCTGGCCTTGCAATGACATTCTGGAGCAAAGCACTTGCAGCACTTGTCCATGTGTGAAATAGATGCTCTACTGCAGCTCTGCAAAGTGCTACTTCATATGAACTCTGGCATGGACAGAAATCAGATGTCTCCCACTTCCAGATCTGGGGCTGCACTGCCTATGTGCACATTCAAAAGGACAAAAGAGCTGCACTGCAACTGCATTATGAGAAATGTGTGTTTATTGGCTATCCTGATGGCTACAAGGGGTGGAAGTTCTATAACCCAACCACAAAGTGCACAATCATCTTAGAATGCGCTGATTTTGATGAAAGGACTACCAATAGTGGCATGACTGACACCACTCCAAGTGTGACGGACAAATCATCAGGAGTGACAGACACTAGGCAAAGCATAACGGACACTACTCCAAGCATAACTAACAAGCCTAATACTCCTTATATTGCACCTTATACTGAAGATGATGAAGATGAGCTTCCCTCAATTTCTGGTGTTCCACATCCTGGGGGGGCACCTGATCCTGATACAGCACAGGACGCAGAACCCCATACATCTTGTCCTGCTCAAATCCCCTTAATTGATGATTCAGTCACCCCACAGCCACCTCTGAGTTCTGAGCCAGTCAGACCAGCTAGTTCCATTGGAATTGGAGCTAGAATGCCTCACAGAAATTGCCAGCCACTTAGGGAATGGTGGAAACTCAATCCTGCACAGCTAATTGATGACTCTGATAAATCTAATGAAGAAGTGGACATGGCTGCTTGTTTCAGTGCCAATACACCACATCCCAGGTCATATAAGGATGCAATGAAGTGAGATGATGCTTAGGAGTGGACCCAAGCTGCTCTGGATGAATTGACAGCCCATAACTTGAATGGGACATGGAAACTTGTGCCTAGACCAAAGGATTGACCAGTAATTGAATCCCGCTGGGTATTTACAAAGAAATATTGCGCTAATGGCTTATTTGAGCGATATAAAGGCCATTTAGTCACACAAGGCTTCTCCCAGCACTCTGAATTTGAATATCTCAAGGTGTTTGCTTCTACTGTGTGCTTGCCCACTCTTAGAGTCATTCTAGCACTTGTAGCAGTCCATGATCTCCATCTCTGGTCTGTTGATGTCTCAAATGCATATCTCAATGGTGAAATGGACTGTGATGTGTATATGGAGCAGCCAGAAGGATTTGCAGAGGGAAACCCAAAAGACACTGTTTGCTTGCTCCAAAAAGCACTATATGGCACCAAACAGGGCAGAAATTGCTAGAATTGCAAGATGCACACCACTCTCAAGTCCATGGGCTTCACCCAGACATATTCTAATGCTGCTGTGTACATCTATGTGCACAGTGATGTCCAGATCATTCTCTCAGTGTTTGTGGATGATATGACATTTGCATCCAAATCTCTTGATGTCATCAAGCAGGCAATCACTGATCTGCACAAACACTCCAAATTGCATGATTTGGGAGCTATCACTAAGATTTTGGGCATCAAGATTGATCGAAATCGATCCAAGTGCTCCCTTACCATCTCCCAGCAGTAGTATTGCATAGACATGCTGTCTAAATTCAATATGAGTGATTGTAAGCCTGTCACCACTCCTATGGAACCTGGTTTGTGTCTGTCATACAATCAGAGCCCTAGAACCACTGAGGAGTGCAATTTCATGTGATCTATTGACTATGGAGGTGCCATTGGATCTCTGCAGTACCTATCCTGCACAACTCGCCCTGACATTGCATTTGCTGTTGGCCAGCTTGCATCTTTCACATCAGAACCAGGTGTTGTGCATTGGAATGCAATTAAACACCTATTTCGCTATATCAAGGGCACTATGGGCTATGAAATCACCTATTCTCCAGATCCATCAGTCTCTGAACCATTCAGGATCTTCTCTAATGCCAACCATAGTGGATGCAAGGATTCTGGTTGCTCTACAGATGCATATGTGGTCAAGATTGGTACTGGTGTTGTTTCCTGGATGTCAAAGCGCCAGTCCATTGTTGCTCTCTCCACAACTAAAGCAGAGTATGTTGCTGCATGTGAGGCAGGCAAGGAAATAGTCTGGATGTGCAAACTGATGCAGGAACTTGGCTTTGGAGTTAATGGAGCATCAACATTGCATATGGACAATCAGTTTGCAATTCAGGTTGCAAAGCATCTAGAGCATCATGGGAGAATGAAACACTTGGATTTGCGCTGGTATTGGCTTAGGGATGTTGTGGATAAAGGGATCATCTCTCCATCATTTGTTCCAACAGCAGAGATGCCTGCTGATCTGTTAACAAAGGCATTGCCTTGGATTAAGGTAGAGCAATTCTGTAGAATGCTAGGACTTGACAGAGTTAGTTAATTAGGAGAAATGCAGAATCAGGGGGGAGTGTTACAGTTATTGATTGCACAATGACTGAATACATAGTGTTATAGATACTGATTATGCATTTTTACCATTTAGAGTATAAGCAGTGCTCAACCTGAATATGGTTGATTATTTATGTTTGTAGATGTTGTTACCATGCTCTGTACAAGCCTCAGAGTTTACTGTTTGCAATTCCCAGTTTCTAACAGTGAACTCCAGGTAATGTGTATTTAGTTCATCTCAATATAACAGTTTCTAACAGTGAACTCCAGCTGTGTGGATTCCAGCTGTTAACACACCCTCAACTAGAAACTTCATCAGTCACCTTGTTCCATTGAACAAATGACAATGCTGTAACTGGTCAAGGCTTAGTCATGCACAGACAAACATATAAAAGACTGGGTTCATTTCCACTTTTTTTTTTCAACCAGCACTCTGCATCCCAGCTACATAACGAAACTTGTCCCAGTTACAAGCCATAAGCATTTTTCTGGGTGTGCCTTATACCATTAGTCCTTGTATGGGCTATGACATACTGATCGGTGCAGATCCCGTGTTTAGCTCTTTGTACGCGCCTGTTGTCGTGGGTGGCTCCTTGAACGAGGTGAGCCCATGTCTTTTGTTTAGCGCCAATGGTGCTTGCATTTGTCACTAGCTCCATGAGTTTACTTTGTCCCCTCAACTCACGTGCTGATTTAGGCCTTACTCTTTTGCAGTGGACCGTCAACCCAACTTCACCAACAGCTTACACATTGAATTTGTCAGATGGCAGGAACGCCCGCAGTCAGGGTAGCAGTGTGGTGGTAGACTTTAGTCAGGGTATGCCCTTCAGGATCTCCCAGCAGAGTGGTGAATGTTATGTGTGAGTGCCAATGCATATTCGTCTTTGACTGTCGTATTCCATCGCTGATATTCGAGTTCAAATATGACAGGATCTTCTCCGACTCTGATTATAAGTACTGGACAGCAGCATTCAGCAGCCCTGGTGCTCCTGTGCGAAAATCCGATCGATGAATACTTATCAATGCTCATACGATTTATCCCACAGGTTTCCCTCTCAAATCCCAACCAGGCGTACCAAAACCAGTTGTGGAGGTTTGTACCTCTGTGAGACTAGAACGTCTCAAGGTTGAGAAAGAGTATGGTGGGCAAACGGCTGTGTTCGTTTATCGTAGTTTCATTTGATCGACTGCTGCGAGTTAGAGACGCAAATCAATGTAGATCGTTCTAGCTTGGACACCGACTCCACGTATCTACATATAAGCAGCGTGCTCCTTTTACCTAGTGTTACTTGTGTGTCTAACTTTCTTGGATCCCTTTCTTCGCTTGCCCGTATGTTTCATCAAACTCTCGCCAGTGTCAAGGTGAACTTGACATCAACAATCTCTTGTTCCTCCTCGATGATCAAGTGTCCACCTTTCCGTTCCTGAATATCAACAGGGACACTCCTTACCGTCCTCAAAATGAACTCTGCATGCTCCTCGAGGGCATCGAGCAATTCCGCCCC
>JBBPUB010000521.1:2469-12847 GCA_038094415.1 Xerocomus alliaceus
AATGCTGTGCTGAGCTTAGTTTCAATAGATAAAGCTTTATTGATCTCAGTCATGACTTGCACAGCAAACTGCAGATCTCAATTCAATATAATGGAAGATGAAAGACCATGATGCTTCCAGACATTATTCAAAAATAAATGTGCCATATCCAGGGCACTGCACTGCTTTGTGCATGGAATGAGTTCGACTTCCTTGGAGAAATGATTGATGACCATGAGAATTGCATCAAAAGTATGGGATTTAGGGAGATCAGTTATGAAATCAGTGGATATGTGGCTTCAAGGTGTGTCAGGGGAAGTGAGTGGTACCAGAAGACCACTTGGGGGTTTATTGGTTCCTTTGAACCACTGGCACTTGTCACAATGGCTCACATAATCTTTTACAAACATGGTGACTCCTGGCCATCAGTAGAATCAGGAGATTAACTCCAATGTCTTTTTGTAACCAGTGTGGCCAGCCATCGGAGAATTGTGAAACAATCTAAGGATATCCATCTTGATCAAGGCAAAGTCAGATACATATATGCAGCCTTGTGGATCATGCAACAAGCTGTCTTCTCCTTCTATTAGAAAATGCTTTCTGCTAAGATAAATGGTATCTCCTTCTGTTAGCTTACAAAGCTCATTAAATATAGATTTATTGAGTTATTCGCCTTCATTGGAGATAAGAAGTGGAGTATCTAGCTCCATACTTCTGATCTGCTCTGGCAGAATTACCAGGACTCCTTTGTTATCTTGATCTATGCCAATGGCGTGATCTTCTCGTCTAGAGAGTGCATCAGCCTTGCCCATAGTGGCTCCAGGCTTATGTATCCATTTTAGATTGAATCTAGATAAATATTGTGCCCATTGTACCTGTTGACAATTAAGATCTTGTCTCGTTTGATACCACTGAAGGTTCTGGTGATCATTCCAGACTTCCACTGGAAATTTAGCTCCTTCGAGATAATGTCTCCATTCCTTCAATAATCATATCACTGAGAGCATTTCTTTGTCAGAGATGGGATAATTCTGCTCTGCTGGTTGCATACTATGTGAAGCATATGTGACAGAATGCCACTTGTCTTCTTTCTTAATGGAGAGCACTGCTCCCATGGCATAATCTGAGGCATCAGCTTCTAGGTGGAATTTGCAATCTATATCTGGATATGCTAAAATGGAGGTGATATGAAAGCATTCTTAAGTGTTTCAAATGCTTCTTGTTGTGCTAAGTTCCATTCAAATGAAACTTCTTTCTTCAAGAGATTGTTAAGTGGTCTAGCCACTTGAGAGAAATTGGAAATAAAGCAGTGATAGAAGTTAGCAAGTCCTAAAAAGCTCCTGACTCCTTGGACATTTGAGGGAATGGGCCATTGGGTTATAGCCTCAACCTTCTTTGGATCCATAGAAATGCTATTCTTTCCCACAATCATACTAAGAAAATCTACTTCTATGACATGAAAGCAGTATTTGGGGGCTTTCACAAAGAGATCATTCTCCTTCAATCTTTGGAGTACTTCAATCACAATTTGATCGTGTTCCACTTGATCTTCCGTTTTCATATATATTAATAGATCATCTTGCAATTCAATTGCATGGTCCCATGGCTTGCATAGGGGCATTCTTTTGAAATCTTTCTTTGAAAACGTCATGAGATAATCATGATACTCTTTTGACACTAATTCCTCTAGTGGGGTTTCTTTCAGCTGAACCCTTTCAAGCACCTTTTGGGCATCTGTTGTTCTTTCTAGCAAATATATCCAATGGTATACCTGATACGACTGCTCACACTGTTCTTTTTGCAACACCTGTAAAAACTCGGATGGGGTGAAATCACCTTGTTGGAGATTCTGACAGTGCTGGGGACATCTCATCAATCTAACCTTTCCGGAAGTCCAATCTATTTCTGGATTGTGGTGCTATAACCACTCATATCCTAGAATAAATTCGAACTTTCCAAGATCAGTGACCTCAGCTATCAGTTTCTCACAATAACCTTCATATTCTATTACAAGCTGACAGTTATGCATTATTTTTCCAGTAGCATTCAGGGTTCCATCAGCATTATATACTAGAATGGGTCTTCTAAGAGGAGTAAGAGAAAGATGGAGATGCTGGGTGAATTGCTAGTCAATGAAGACAGTGTTCATGCCAGAGTCTAGAAGGGCAGATGTTTTTGTGAAGGGAATGTTTATTTTTGGTGTTATCTTGATTGGAAGAACTATATCATTTTTTGAGTTAATAGTTCTTAGGAAATGAAATTCCTCCAGATCTTCTTTTTTTGTTTCGGAAAGTAATTCATCAAGATCTAACTCAGTTAGTCCTGAATATATAGTTCTTATGTTATTTCTTGTTTGTTCTTTTGATGGGATCAGAGTTGTTATACTCCTTATCTCCACCATTTCTGGGAATACAATATTTTTTTTTCTTTTTTCAAATGCAAATCAAGTACTGACATTTTGTCCTGGCCAAGTTCACCATCTAGATGAGACCTGCATGACAGCAAAGAATAATCTTTTTCTACTTCAAGTAGAACTTCTTGGTTCTGGTTCTATTAAAGGATGTGTTCTTATATGGATGCCAATAGGCATTTGTCATTTGTGGTGAATTTGTGAAGTATTCTTGATCTTCTTTTCTAAAATATGATCTCAGATCTTCATAAGACTTTACTCATCTTATTGCTGGGTTGTGAAATGGGCAATCTTTATTATGAACTCCCCATTCATGTAAGCAATGATAACATTGATATGCAGGGATTGGGCATTGAAGGAAAGAGTGACCCTTCATCTTGCAGTTAAAGCATTCGATGTTGTGACTGCACAATAGTTTGTGTTGTCCTTCTATCCAAAGGCATTCAATGCATCCTTGTTGTAGTAGCAAACAATCCCACACTTCATGTCCTACTTGAGAACAATGAAGGCACCATTCTTGTCATGTCATTAGAATGTGAGCTTTTTCTTCAAGCCTGGGTGAAGTAGTGTTTCTTTCCAAGAGAGCTTGTTCATTGTTTGCAAAGTCTGGATTCTCTCTGATCCTTTGATAAAGATCTTCTAGCTCAGCTAGATCATGTTCCAGTCCTTCATTATTTGATTCTGGTGAAGGTTCTTCTTCTAACTCTGTCAAAGCAAAAGATATTCTGTCTTCTTTGACTGGCTCTTCTTGCCTTAATCATAAATGCATCATAAAGAGGAATGCTAAACACAAGAGTAGATCCATCATCTTTTATTTGTTTAATCCCAAAGTATCCATAATTCTTCTTCTATATGTTTTAAAATCCAAAGTAAATCTTTGGGGTCTACCGGTTCTATCTGTAAGACTTTGTTGATGAACTCCTCTAGTTCCATTCAATAGTTGTCAAATCAGTGTCTTCCATAGGATTTGGAGTTCTAGTGCTCCAGGTGAAATGGCTGAACCCTTCTTGGGAACGTAAACTGGCTCTACTACCACTATTAGCTAAAAAGAGGAAAGAAGTACTAACTTGCTATGGTTAGTAGAGAGTTTGAGGAGTGTCTTGAGGCTTAGTAGTTGAGTTCAGGTGGAAACCAAGAGACTAGACTGGGGATCTACCCAGCGTCATCCTTGGGGTTTATATACTACTATACTATTTGTACATGTTTGTCTAACCCTAATACCTGATTAGGTAGAATGCTATGCCTACACAGTAGGGTAGCAACTAAGGTAAGAGTCCATGTTGTAGCTATCCAATAGTGATAAAGGTGTACCACAGCCCTTAGGGCTGAGGGGAGCAGAAATGAATAACACATTTGATACTGTGGGTGGCAGATCAAATGGAAGAGAAGCTGCAATAGTGGTAATGAACTGGGCTGTGCCATAGCCATGCACAGCATGGAAATGAAAAGAATCACTTGGTGATTAAAAGGGCATTGGCTACACACATTAGAAGATTCGAAGGAACATGGTAATAACCATGTCAAAGAATAGCCAAATGGAGATAGATCTGATTGGTAAGAAGAGCAGAAGATAAGTACGATCAGATTAGTCATGAAATGATAAGATAAGATCAAGCAAAAAGTATATGCTAAGTCTGTTGCGATGAAGAGTCTACCAGAGACCATATACAAGACGGCAAGGATCATCACACTATGCCCCACTTAAGGATCATTGTCCAAATGATCAAAGGAAAGGCGATGAGTCAGAACTTCAGTGATATTTTCAGGACATTTCTGAAAAAGGAAAAGAAACTGATCAGGATCAATGGTAAGGGCTTGCAGAGCCAAGGGATGTTTTTGATAGAAGTTGGAAATAGCCTCCTTGGCATTAGTAAGGTTGGAGCATGGCTCCCAAGTTGGATCAGATTTGTCATATCCTTTCCAGTGTACCAGATATTCCAGTCGACACTGCCGATATCTGCTATCCACAATGAAATCAACTTCCCACTTGTTATCTCTATCCTCAGTAACTTTAACAGGACCAGGCTGTTCAACTGGCTGACCTTCTAGGCATTCCTTGTAGGGTTTAATATGGGAGATATTGACAACCGGATGAATTCTCATGGATTGGGAAAGTTTCAGTTCCACTGCATTGGTTCCCATCATCTTAGTAATGGTAAATGGAATGAGCCATTGTTCAGAAAGCTTTTTAGAAGCACACATGAGTTTAAGATTCTCCATGAATAGCCACACCTGTTGGCCCATGCTATACCTTGGGGAATTACTGTGAGATTGATCTGCTTACTTCTTCTGATGTGCCTGTGCTGCTTTTATATTCTGCCATACTTGATCAAATGTGGCAACCATTTCATCAGCAAATCTTACTGCAGTGGGTGCCTTATCCATCTTTAGTGGTTCTATTCCCATTCTGGGGTTGTATGAATGCGTGACTTCAAAGGGGGTCTTCTTGGTAGAAGCATGTTGCTTGGTATTAATGGAGAATTGGGCGATGGCAAGCCAATCTGCCCATTGATCTTGTTTTTCTGAACAAAAGATTCTCAAAAACTTTTGAACTTCTTTATTAACAATCTCAGATTGTCCATCTGTTTGCAGATGAAATGCTGTGCTCAGCTTAGTTTCAATAGATAGGGATTTGTTGATCTCCATCATTACTTACACAGCAAATTGTGGACCTTGATCTAAAACAATGGAAAATGGTAATCTGTGATGCTTCCAAACATGATTTAGAAACAATCGTGCCATATCCAGGGCACTGCACTGTTTGGTGCACGGGATCAATTCCACTTCTTTAGAAAATCAATCTATGACTGTGAGAATGAAATCAAACAATCTAGACTTAGATAGATTGGTTATGAAATCTGTGGAGATATGACTCCAGGGTTGTTCAGGAATAGGAAGGGGTTGTAAGAGACCACTAGGGGCTCTATTTGTTCCCTTAAATCATTGGCATTGCTCACAATGAGTGACATATTCTTTGATGAAAGTAGAAATTCCAGGCCACCAATAGAATCTGAAAATCAATTCTAGAGTTTTTTCATATCCTGGATGACCTGCAATGGGAGAATCGTGATATAATCTGAGAATGTCCATCTTAATCAGGGCAGATTTGGGTACATATATGCGGCCTTGCAGGTCATGCAACAAGCCATCTTCTCCTTCGAGTAAAAAGTGTTTTCTGCCTAGATGTATGGTATCTTTCTCTGTTAACTTGCAAAGTTCATTGAATATAGATTTATTAAGTTGTTCACCTTCATCAGAGATGAGAATTGGAGTATCTTGCTCCATAGATCCAATCTGCTCCGGCGGTATGACTAATATTTCTTTATTGTCATTTTCTATGCTGATTGCATAATCTTCTCATCTAGAGATAGCATTGGCCTTGCCCATAGTATTTCCAGGTTTATGAATCCATTTTAAATTGAATTATGATAAATATTGTGCCCATCTAGCTTGTCGGTGATTGAGATCTTGCCTTGTCTGATACCACTGAATGTTTTGGTGATCATTCCAGACTTCCACAGGAAATCTAGCTCCTTCAAGATAATGATGCCATTCCTCCAATGATCGTATTACCAAGAGCATTTCTTTGTTAGAGATGGGGTAATTTTGCTCTGCTGGCTGCATGCTATGTGATGTGTAAGCAACAGGATGCCATTTTTCTTCCTTCTTTACCGAGAGCACAGCTTCAGTAGCATAATCCAAGGCATTGGCTTCTAAGCGAAATTCGCAATCTATATTGGGATATGCCAATACTAGGGCCATAATGAAAGAATTCTTTAGTGTTTCAAACACTTGTTGTTGTGATATTCCCCAATCAAAGGGAGTTTCCTTTTTGAGTAGATCATTTAGTGGTCTAGCCACTCATGAGAAATCTGAAATGAATCTTCAATAGAAGTTGGCTAATCCTAAAAAACTTTGTACTCCTTTAAGATTCGTAGGGATGGGCCATTGCGTTATAGCCTCTACCTTTTTTGGGTCCATAGAAATGCCGTTTCTTCCCACAATCATGCCAAGAAAGTCTACTTTGGTGACATGAAAGCAGCATTTGGGGGCTTTCACAAAGAGGTCATTTTCCATTAGTCTCTTGAGCACTTCTCATACAATCTTGTCATGTTCTTTAGGATCATCAGTTTTTGTAAATATTAAAAGATCATCAATGTAGACAACTATGACGTCATCCATGTCTGTGAAGATTTCATTCATCATTGCTTGAAAGGTTGTGGGAGAATTGCAAAGGCCAAAATACATTACTAGGGGCTCATATGCTCCTCGGAAGCATATGAAAGCGGCCTTCCATTCATCCCCTTTCTTTATGCATACATTGTTATACCCCCATCTAAGATTCATTTTGGTGAATAATTTAGCATCTTTGAGTTTATCAACTAATTGTGATATTAGGGGTAGCAGATAGTTATTTTTAATGGTTCTTTCATTGAGATATTGGTAATCCTGTACCATTCATTTTCCTCCATCCTTTTTAGGAATGAAGAAGACAGGTGATGTTTGTGGAGATTTAGAAGGTCAAATATAACCCTTTTGCAACTGTTCATCTAGAAAAGCCATGACTTCTTCTTGTTTGTCAACAGATAAGGGTATAATCCTTTCTTTCTTGGGTTTAAAATCGTCTTGCAAATCTATTGCATGATCCCAGGATTTTCATAAAGGCATTCTCTCAGAGTCCTTTTTCAAGAAAACTGTGAGATAGTTGTGATACTCTTTTGGAACTAACTGCTCAGGGGGAATCTCCTTAGGTTGCACTTATTCCAATACTTGTTCCTTTTCATTCTTCCTTTCTAAGGAATTTATCCAATGATACACCAAATAGCTCTGATCCAGCTGTTCTTTCTGTAGCATTTGTAAAAACTTGCTCAGGGTGGAATCACCTTATTGGAGATTTCGATAGTGCTAGGGACATCTTGTCAATCTAACCGATCTGGTAGTTGCCCAAATCGGTGACCTCTGCTGTCAATTTCTCATGATGACCTTTATATTCCATAACAAGCTGACAATTATGCGTTATTTTTCCTGCAGCATTAAGGGTACCATCAGCATTATACACCACTATAGGGTGTCTTAAAGGGTTTAAAGGTAAATGAAGACACTGTGCAAATTTTTGATCAATGAAGATCACATTTGCTCCAAAATCTAGGAGGGCAGATGTTTTTGTGAAGGGTATGTTGAGTTTCAGGGTAATCTTTATCGGGAGAACTATATCCTTCTGGGGATTAATTGTTCTTAGGAAATGAAATTCGGCTTCTTTCAATTCTGATACGAGATCATCTAGATCTGCTTCCGTCAGATCTGGATACATGATTCTTACATCTTGTCATTTTTGTTCAGGTGTGGGCATCGAAGTTTCCATACTTCTTATTTCCACTACATTTGGGAAAACTTTCTCTGTTTTGGTTATATGCGAATCAAGCACCAGTGTTTCATCCCAGCTGAGCTCATCTTCTAGATGAGACCCACATGACAGCAAAGATAAAGTTTCTTCTATTTCCAGAATAGCATATTGATTTGGGCTTCCTCCTTTCCTAGACTTTAGGGGTTGCCCTAATCTTTTCCCTTCTTGGAAATGGTTTCATAGTCCTGGAACCAGGCCCAAGCTTCGTCAAAGCCCATGCCTGCAAGGGATTTGCTCCAGTCTCTTCCCTTTCCTTTGTCTTCCTTGGTTTCTTGTTTAGATGCTCCGCTTATTTCGCAGATTTTGCGAGAGGGAAGTCCCGTAGCACACCATTTAGCATGCCCTCCTCCGAGGAACTTGCATTTATCACATGTCTTTTTAGGTTTAGGGCATTTCGATGCTACGTGAGGTCCTTGACAATTGAAACATTTTAGGTGCCTTCTTAAGTCTTGCCCCTTTTGGACAGCATCTATGTCCATGACATTTGGATCTCAGTGTGGTCTGGAGATTTGTTTGGCCATTCCTTGCCTAATGAATCCTAACAGTTCCTGCCTTTCTCTGTATTCTTTTATCTTTTTCATGAACATAGTGCAATCTTTGTATAGTCCATCTCATAAAAATAGATATTTGACCATATCTTGGTTTATGTTCCTTTCCATGATCTGCAAGATACAATCTCCATCATATTTGGTGGTTGCTAGGTAATTTTCCAGTTTTACAAGATACTAAGCTACCATCATCTTATCAGTTTGCTTTAGATTCTCAATCTGCCTTCTTGCCCATTCTTTCTCATTGGTTAGGTGGAAATGAAGTTCTATGAGCTTTTTAAACTCTGGCCAATCTGTGGTATCTCCTTTTAGAATTTTATTCAGATGGGCCCTTGTGAATGCTCCTGCATCTCCTTTCGTCATTCAAGACAGTATGGCCTTTACTCCAGCCTCTCCTCAGAGTGCTCCTAGGTTTTCTTGTCTCCATACTTGGGCTTTCATCCACCATTCTTTGAACTTCCTTCCTCTCGTTCCATCATATTCTCCTGGATCAGCAACAATCTTCATGATTCTTGCACCAGAATGGGAAGAGGGTTCGGATTTGACTTGTTCTTCCATCTCCTTCATGTCTTCTTGCAGTTTCTTGTTTTCTCATAATATTTGTTCCATTGCCCAGCTATGAATATCTAGATACTCTTTGAGATGAATACCTAATTGGGATAAATCATTTTTTGATGATCCAGCTAGCACATCAAGCATGTTGGACAGATGCTTGGATAACGTCATAGTTTAATCAAATGCAGTGATTGTGGCGTTATCATCTTCTTGATCTGATCTGACTAATTCAGGAATGTGCCAGTCATTCTTGTTGAACCAACCTCCACGGTATCTCCAGTTGTCTCTGGAGGCTTTAGTTGGGCTTACTATGCTGAAGCTTATTCCAAAAGGATTTTCTTTGGTCTTGTATATGTGTACTACTGTGAGTATAGGTGTGTTGCATTCTACGACAAGTTTTATGATCCAGCAAGTGATAGCGGTGAATACTAGGAAGATTCCTACAATGGTGGCAAGAATGAGTTCAAACGTTGAAATCATTCAGCACTGGTGAGGGTTGTGATGGAGTCCTTCTCCAAAGATCCAACCTTCTAAGGTGGCATTAGTGGTGGGGACTACTCCAATGAATGCTGAGAAGGGAGAGCAGAAAGTTTTTGTTTGGTTTCCTACAAAGAGGATTGGGACTTGTGAATCAGTTGCATACTTGGCAATCCACCTGAGAAAGTAAATTGTGATGATGTAAAAGATCAGACTGAATGTGAGAAGAATAACAATTAATTGCATTCAGTATTTGTAAGATCGGGGAGGGAGATCTTGGAGTCCTATCCTACTTTCTCTTTCTATTTCCCTTTTTATTTCCTGCTGGTACTGCCTTCTTTGTCTTTTCCTTGGCAGTGGCGGTACTACAGGTGCTTCTTCAAACTCATATCCTGACCACCCTTCTGATAGGCGGCACTTTGGGAGATTAAAGGTTCAGCTATAGAAATTTGCCTGAACTGTCAAAGCTATAGCGTAAAATCCCCTCTCTTCTTCTGAGGGCAGCCTTTGGAGTGGTAACTGATCTGCGGCGTCAATAATGCTCAGACCCAGGCTGCAGTCGTTCAGGTCGGGGGTAGGCAGATGGTATGACGATCCTTGCCGTCTCGTATACGGTCTCTGGTAGACTCTTTAACGCAACGGACTTAGCGTATACTTTTTGTTTGATCTTATCTTATCGTTTCATGACTAATCTGATCGTGCTTATCTTCTGCTCTTCTTCCCAATCAGATCTGTCTCCATTTGGCTATTCTTTGACATGGTTATTACCGTGTTCCTTCTAGACTTCTACCGCGTGTAGCCAATGCCCTTTTAATCACCGCATGATTCTTTTCATTTCCGTGCTGTGCATGGCTATGGCACAGCCCAGTTCATTACCACTGCTGCGGCTTCTCTTCCATTTGATCTGCCACCCGTCATATCAAACGTGTTAGTCATTTCTGCTTCCCACAGCCCTAGAGGCTGTGGTACGCCTTTATCGCTATTGGATAGCTACAACATGGACTC
>JBBPUB010000522.1:0-12817 GCA_038094415.1 Xerocomus alliaceus
GGATAATCCTACAGAGTATCAACTCCAAGGAGGTCTGGCTCAAAATACTCTAATGTGGTGCTAGAGAGGTAAGACTATGTAAATGTGACCTTGGCTTGATTAGTATGAAACAAGCACAGGTGAGCTTGGAAGTTAAGTTCACATTGTGTGATGAAGAAGCAGAGTTTCAATGGATGGAGGCCATCAAAACAATCCAGTGAATGGATTTTAGAAGTGGTTGAAGCAGAGTTGAACAGGAGTTTAGAGTTCATGGCTTTGATGGTGTTAGCCAATTGTGCAAAAGGTTTGAAGGCAAGCAAAGTGCTGTTTCTAGAAGTGGAACATGCATTGAAATAAGTGGAGTGCAATAAAGAGGACTGAGTACATCTATCTCTAGGTGGCAGAGTGACCACAAATAATCTAGGGGTTGTGAAGATGCAGCTCCCATGGTGTGTGAGGTGCATAGAGGTAGAGGACTAAGAGCAAGTGGAGATGCTAAGGAGGTTGCCTGAAATGGAGTGATAACTATCAAATGTGGACTGAATGGCTTTATATTGGGATGGGTAGTACTGATGACTGCTCATGCTTAATGGTGACTGAAAACCTACACAATTTGGAGTCTGAATATACTATTAAGATCAGTCACTTTGGTCCTTTGGAAGAAAGTTTAAGAGAGCAGGGAGTTGAAGCAGAGTAGCAGAGCAGAGGTGTTACATACTGGTCCAACTCCAGTACTCTGGTGTTATCTCCAACACATTTCTGGTGTGATCTTCATGATACCCTTTCCTCTTGTTTCTTGAACATTTGATTTGTAGATTCTTCTAGTTAGTTCCACTTCTAGATTCCTCCAGTATTTGTTTCTCCAACTCCATCTTACTCATCTAATTACTTATTCTTATTCATACCTTATGAATCTCCTCCATTTTGTTACTAATCTGGTGCAACTCCATAGTATAAATACTATACTTCTGATCTGTACATTCTTTAGTTGGAATATCAACTTAGTCTCCTTCAGATGAATCCAACCTCAAGCCTAGTGCTCATCTGACCTCTGACTCCAAGAATAGCAAGTACAAGAGCATAACATATAAGTTCTGTGCTGAAAGTCCTCACCCACTTTGTTTTGCTCTTCTTCTCCTTGCCCTCCCTCTATCACTCTGTTCCAGATCTCATCAGACTTGTCTGGAGGAATCAGACTTAACAGTATATTCCAACTCACTCTTGTACTCACAAACACCCCTCTGTACCTATGTCATGCACTTAGACACCTTGATAATGCCTCAAGTCAGTATTTGGCTCCTCCCACACCATTCCCAGTGACTTTCATAGTTTCAGTGCTAGACTAGTAGCACTCCCCTCAATCTCCTCAGCACCCCACCATTGTGTCACTCCTTCTGGTTCCTTTAACTCTCCTCTTACTGCTCTTTCCAAGACAGTCCTCACTTTCCTCCAAATCTGTCATATGCCATTTCTACTCTAGAACTCTGCATCCAACTTCTCAACAACTCTGAAGTGATCTCCTCCATTCACATGTGTAGGATCTCTGGACCCACATAACTTTTCCTTTTATGTTTATCCTTGTTCTCTGATTGGCTGTGCCTGTTCATTTTGTTGGATCTTCATTCTTAGATGCACAGGCTGGCATATCATATTTCTGGTGCACAGCTCTGGGTTCCTCCTTCCTGTCTTACTCATTATTCTGTTCTGCAGCAACTTTGTTAGTAATGTGATACAACTCTGGTAGTATAAATATTGTAGTTACTTCATTGTACACTTCTCAGTCTGAATATCAATTTGGATAACTCTGGTTGTCTCCTTCCTTACCCTTACTTTCCTTCTCCAAAGAGTTGAACCTATGCAAGATGTGACACATAAGTCCTGTGCTAAAACTCACTCCTCTGCTCTGCTACTCCACTCCTACTTCTGTGCCCTTAGACTTTCTTCTGGAGAACTGGAGTGACCAATCTTAATAGGATCCATGAACTCCAGGATAATTCCAAACTCGATGATAGACTCTATGAGCCCACACCTCTGTCTCCAGGAAATAATAATGGTAAAGAACCACCACCACCTGATCCCTTTGATCTAGGTGACCCCTCCAATGATAACAACAATGATGAATCCTAGCCAAACAATGTTCCTCTGGCCTTTGAGCCATTCACCCAACTCACTGAGGCAATCTGGGACATAACCTGAAATACACTCTGGCACAATTCTTCCAATACTCCCAAAACCAAGGTCCAGTAGCCAGATCCATTTAACAGGCTGGATTCCCAGAAACTCCATCTGTTTATAGTTTAGTATGAGCTGAACTTTTAGGCAAACTTCAAATCCTTCTGCCATGACCATTCTAAGGTCACATTTGCACAATTCTACCTCAAGGATGTTGCCCTTGAATATTTCAAGCTAGATCTTCTCAACAGCAAACATCCAGAGCACTGCCCACTCTGGATGAATAGCTAGAAAGTGTTCCTATATGAATTGCAATTAAACTTTGGTCCTTACAACCCTATTGGCAATGTGGAGGCTTAACTTAAGCAACTCCATATGAAGAACACCTAGCATATATTCAATTATATAGTTCATTGGAATCATCTGGCAAGCCAAGTCCAGAAATGAGGCCCTGGAGCACTCTGCTGGAGTTTCTATAATGAACTCCTTGATAGAATCAAGGATGAGTTGTTTTGGCTTGGCAAGCCAAGCAACCTTCACAACCTCTGTGCAATGGTGCAACAAATTGACCACCACTACTAGGAGTGTTGAGAAAAAATATCCCAGACCAACAAGGCTTCCAGATCCAACTCCAGAAACAACAATTTCAAGGTCCCTACCTCTACAACTTCACCTGCCACCACCTCTGAAAATAAGCCTAGAAGTTCTATCAAGGGCTCCTCAACCTCCAACTTCAGAAGTAATTCCAACTCCAGATCCTCCACAACCTTCAATCCTGATCTGTCATCTAAGCTAGGAAAAGATGGCAAACTTACAGTAGCTGAGCAAAAGTGCTGCTTTGACAACAACTTATGCATGTTTTGTGGCCAAGCTGGTCACAAGGTGAAGAAATGCCTGAAGTCATCATCCCAGGCATCCAAGGCTTGTGCAGCTACAACTATAACTCTGGAAAACAAACTGGAGGCCTCTAACATGGAGGCAAAAAAATAGTTCATGACCTCATAGACTCTGCATGGACTTGAGGTTGC
This sequence comes from Xerocomus alliaceus, assembly GCA_038094415.1. NCBI lineage: Eukaryota > Fungi > Basidiomycota > Agaricomycetes > Boletales > Boletaceae > Xerocomus > Xerocomus alliaceus. The sequence continues at coordinate 3,180 of JBBPUB010000522.1, forward strand.
ATTGACTCCACCTGTGCACCAACAAAGGTCTGACTTAATGCATTCACTCTCTTAGATCCCTATTTCCTTATGCCATCCATTTTCATACTCTCATGTGATATTTCATTTTTTTCTGCACTTGTAGATTCTAGCTCTTTTGATTGTTTTATAGATACTACATTTGTTAATAATCATGGACTTTCCCCTTACTCCATTCCTCTGCTTGAACTCTGGCTATTCAATGGAACTTCCAACTCCTCCATCACTCAAGCTCTTAATCTCTCTATCTGCTTTGAAATCAGTGATATCACTCCAACAACATTCTACATCACTCTGTTGGATGGATCTTGTTCCCTTGTACTAGAACATAACTGACTCACCTATTACAATCCATTGATTGATTGGGTCTCAAGCAATATCTCATTCCACACACCTGAACAGACCATGTGTGATGATTCTTGCCATCTTGTATATGATCTCTAGTAGACTTTTCGTCACAATGGACTTAGTGTATACTTTTTGCATGATCTTATCTTATTGTTTCATGACTAATCTGATTGTGCTTATCTTCTGCTCTTCTTTCCAATCAGATCTATCTCCATTTGGCTACTCTTTGCCACAGTCATTACCATGTTCTTCTAGATTTCTAAACACATGTAGCCAATGCCCTTTTAATCACTGAGTGATTTGTTTCATTTCCATGCTGTGTGTCATATACTGTCCCTACTCTGGAACTCCGCATCCAACTCCTCAACAACTCCGGAGTGATCTCCTCTGTTCGCATGTGTAGGATCTCTGGACCCACGTGACTTTTCCTTTTATGTTCATCTTTATTCTCTGATGGGCTGTGCCTGTCCATTTTATTGGATCTTCGTTCTTAGATGCACAGTCCGGCATATCGCATCTCTGGTGCATAGCTCCAGGTTTCTCATTCCTGTCTTACTTATCATCTCATTCCGCAGTTACTCCGTTAGTAATGCAATACAACTCCGGTAGTATAAATATCGTAGTTACTTCACTGTACACTCCTCAGTCTGAATATCGATTTGGATAACTCTGGTTGTCTCCTTCCTTCCCTCACATCCCTCCTCTGAAGAGTCAAATCTACGCAAGGCACGACACATAAGTCCTGTGCTGAGACTCACCCCTCTGCTCCGCTACCCTGCTCCTACCCTGTGCCCACAGACTTCCTTCCAGAGGACCAGAGTGACCGATCTTAACACTGTGCATGGCTATGGCACAGCCCCATTCATTACCACTGCTGCAGCTTCTCTTTCATTTGATCTGCCACCTGCAGTATCAAACATGTAATTCATTTCCATTCCCCTTAGCCCTAGAGGCTGTGAAACACCTTTATTGCTATTGGATAGCTACAACATGGACTCTTACCTTAGTTGCATCCCTACTGCATAGGCATCACATTCTACCTAATCAAGTATTAGGGTTAGACAAACATGTACAAATAGTATAGTAGTATATAAACTCTAAGGATGATGCTGGGTAGATCCCCAGTCTAGTCTCTTGGTCTTCACCTGAACTCAACTACTTAAGCCTCAAGCCCTCAAGCCTATTCTCTACTAACCGTAGCAAGTTAGTACCTCTTCTTCTCTTTATAGCTAATAGTTAGTAGTAAAGCTGGTTCAAGTTCCCTCCCAGGTTCAGCCATTTCATTAGACTAGACTCTTATCTCTTCTAGTGACCCCCTTTACTACAGATGCACTGGTACTAATGAGTACTAGTGCCCATCCAGTTCCACCACTTCTTTCGTCCCTTCATCGTTGGTCACCAATGGGCAGAGCCAAGAGAAGGGCAAGAACAGGTCACACAGGTCCCAGACAGTGGGAACAGATCTGTCTCACCAGCAACTGCCTTCTTAAGGGAATTAGAAGGCTCTTTATCTGGCTTCCCCCATCAGGACTCAATCATGAGAGATACGATCAATGGAGATCTGAGATCAGAGAATGGCTATGAAGAGAGCACATCGCCAGCCACAGACTTGAAGGATGAGGAAATAGTTGTCCCCCTTATTCTATCTGCCCCTACAAAGCATGAGAGAGAGTCAGACAGCCCCGACCTCCTCCTTCCTCCTATCCCCAACCTGAATGACTGCAGTCCAGGTCTGAGTGTTATAGACATCACCAATTAGTCACCACTGCATTGGCTGCCCTCCAAAGAAGAGAGGGGATTTTATGCTTTAGCTTCAACAGTACAGGCCAATTTCTATAGTTGGACTTTTAACCTTCCCAAATAGAAGATTATCGAAAGGCTGGTCGGAGTATGAGTTTAAAGAAGCACCTGCACCACCTCCAAGAAAGAGACAAAGGCAGCAATATTAGCAGGAAATAAAGAGGGAAATAGAAAGAGGAAGCAGGATTAGATTATGAAATCTCCCTGAACGATCATACAAATACTGAATGCAATTGATTGTTATCCTTCTCTCATTCAGCCTGATCTTTTACATCATCACAATCTATTTTCTCAGGTGGATCGCCAAGTATGCCATAGATTTACAAGTCCCAATTCTCTTTGTAGGAAATTGGTCAAAGACCTTTCACACACCTTACTCCACCTTCATAGGAGTAGTACCCGCAACAAATGCAACCTCTGACGGTTGGACCTTTGCTGAAGGACTACAGCAACGTCCTCAGTGCCAAAACTATTAGATGATTTCAAAGTTTGAACTCATCCTCACCACCATTGTAGGAATCTTTCTAGTAACCATCCTCATAATCTGCTGGATCATTAAACAAGTTGTTGAATGAAATGCCCCAATACTCACAGTAGTACACATCTACAAAATGGAAGAAAATCCATTCGGAATAAGCTTCAGAATAGTAAGCCCAACAAAAGCATCCAGAGATAATTGGAGATACCGCGGAGGTTGGTATAACAACGATTGGCACATGCCACCTCTAGTGAGATCTGAGGAAGACAATAATGCCACCATAGCTGCATTTGACTAAATATGTTGCTACCCAAACACCTTAGCAATGCATTGAACACATTAGCCGGATCTTCTAAAAATGACCTATCCCAATTAGGAATTCATTTAAAGGATTTCCTTGATATTCAGAGCTGGGCTATGAAACAAATCTTATGAGAAAATAAAAAGCTTTGAGAAGACATGGAAGAAATGGAAGAACAGGTCAAAGCAGATTCATCTTCCCACTCCAATACTCACATAACCAAGATTGTGGCAGATCCAGAAGAATATGATGGAACTTGAGGAAGAAAGTTTGAAGAATGGTGGACCAAGGCTCAAGTATGGCACCAAGAAAACATTGGAGCCTTACAAGAAGAAGTGGGAGTAAAAGCAATATTATCGCAAATGACCAAAGAAGATGCTGGAGCATTTGCACAAGTGCATCTCAATAAGATCTTGAAAGGAGAAGAAACAGATTGGCCCAAGTTCAAGAAACTCATGGAACTTCATTTCCAACTAACCAATAAAAGAGAATGGGCCAGAAGACAAATCAAGAATCTGAAACAAACCAATAAAATGATGGTGGCCCAATATCTCATAAAATTGGAAAACTTCCTATCGCAAGCCGAATATGATGGAGATCAGATCTTGCAGATATTAGAAAGGAACATGAATCAAGATATGGTCAAGTACCTTTTCTTGAGAGATGGATGCTATAAAGATTGTGCCACTTTCATGACAAAAGCCAAGAAATATGGGGAAAGACAGGAACTCCTTGGCTTTATTCAACAAGGAACTGCAGATTGGATCAATCAGCCCATGAGAGATCCTAACGCCATGGATATAGATGCAGTCCAAAAGGGAGAAAGAAGACCCCTTAAATGCTTTAATTGTCAAGGACCACACATTGCCTTCAAATGTACGAAATCCAAGAAGCCATGTGAAAAGTGTAAATTCCTTGGAGGAGAACATGCAAAATGGTGTGCAACCAGACAACCATCATGAAACATTAAAGAGATGAGTAATGATCCATCCCTGGAACCCAATACTCCATCAAGGGACAAGGGAAAGGCACAGGATTGGAATAGATCGGTCACAGGCATGTTGTTTGATGAAGCACAAGCATGGTTTCAGGATTATGAAACAATCTCTTCCAAAAAGGGAAAAGAGTAGGGCTACCCCATAGATCTGGGAATATAGGAAGCCCAAATCATTACACTATGCTGAAAATAGAAGAAACCTTATCTTTGCCATCAAGTGGGTCTCATTTAGAAAATGAGCTGGGCTGGGATGAAACACTGGTGCTTGATTCACTTATAACCAATGGTAGGGAAGTATTCCCAGAAATAATTGAAGTATGGAGCATAACAGAGGAAAAAACCCCTACAATTGCTTAAAAACAACACAATGTAAGAACAGTGTATTCAAATCTGACAGAGTTGGATTTAGTAGAACTATTACCTGAAGAAAAGGAAGACGAGTTTCATTTTCTACGAACTCTAAATCCCAAGGATATAGTGCTTCCTATCCGAATAACCCCAAAGATCAATATTCCTTTTACCAAAACAACCACCCTTCTAGACTCTGACACAAATGCAATCTTCATTGATCAAACGTTTGCACAGCATCTTCATTTACCTTTAACCCCCTTAAGACATCCCATATCCATATATAATGCTGATGGAACCCTAAATGCTGCTGGGAAAATTACGCATAATTGTCAGCTTGTTATGGAATATGAAGGTCATCATGAGAAATTGACAGCTGAGGTCACCGATCTAGGAAAGTTTGAATTTATTCTGGGATATGAGTGGTTACAGCACCACAACCCAGAAATAGATTGGACTACTGGAAAGGTTCAATTGACAAGATGTCCCCAACATTGTCAAAATCTTCAACAAGGTGATTCCACCCCAAGCAAGTTTTTACAAATGCTACAAAAAGAGCAGCAAGACCAATCATACCTGGTGTATCATTGGATCCATCAACAGGAAAAGAATGATGTTCTAGAATGAGTACAACCAAAGGAAGTACCTCCGGAACAATTAGTCCCTAAAGAGTATCATGACTATCTTACAGTTTTCTCTAAAAAAGAATCAAAAAGGATGCTGTTATGAAAACCCTAAGATCACACAATAGATTTGCAAAATGATTTCCAACCTAAGAAAGGAAGGATTATACCCTTATCTATAGATGAACAAGAAGAAGTAACCACATTCCTGGATGAACAGTTGCAGAAAGGCTATATCCAACCTTCCAAATCACCTCAAACATCATCTATATTCTTCATTCCAAAGAAGGATGGAGGAAAACAAATGGTACAGGATTACCGATACCTAAATGAAAGAACCATCAAAAATAATTATCCATTACCTCTCATTTTGCAACTAGTTGATAAACTCAAAGATGCCAAGTTGTTTACCAAAATGGATCTAAGATGGGGATACAACAATGTATGCATCAAAGAAGGAGATGAATGGAAAGCTGCCTTTGTGTGCTTCAGAGGAGCATATGAACCTCTCATAATGTATTTTGGATTATGCAATTCTCCTGCCACCTTCCAAGCAATGATAAACGAAATTTTTGTGGACTTAGATGATGCAGTAGTGGTCTACATTGATGATTTACTGATCTTTACTAAATCCTCTAATCAAGCTGAGCATGATCGCATCATACTTGAAGTACTAAAGAGACTAAAAGAAAACAATCTATTCATCAAAGCCCCTAAATGTTGCTTTCATATCACAGAAGTAGACTTTCTTGGCATGATTGTAGGAAAGGATGGCATTTCTATGGACCCAAAGAAGGTAGAAGCTATCATTCAGTGGCCCATTCCCTCAAATCTTAAAGGAGTAAGAAGCTTTCTAGGATTGACCAATTTTTACCGCTGATTCATTTCCAATTTCTCTCAAGTGGCTAGACCACTTAACGATCTCTTAAAAAAGGAAACACCCTTTCAGTGGGGAAGTGATCAACAAAAAGCATTTGAAATACTTACAACTGCTTTTGTAATAGCCCTGGTCTTCGCTTCTCTGGATATAGACTGTGAATTTTGTTTAGAAGCTGATGCTTCAGATTATGCCACAGGAGCTGTGCTCTCAATAAGGAAGGAAGACAAATGGCATCCTGTTGCATATGCCTCTCATAGCATGCAGCCAGCCGAATGAAATTATCCCATTTCAGATAAGGAAATGCTTTTGGTAATTAGAGCATTGGAGGAATGGAGACATTATCTTGAAGGAGCTAGATTTCCCATGGAAGTTTGGAATGATCATCAAAACCTCCAATGGTACCAAATGAGGCAAGATTTAAATCACCAACAAGCAAGATGGGCACAGTATTTATCCAGATTTCACCTAAAATGGATTCATAAGCCCAGAGCTAGTATGGGAAAAGCTAATGCTTTATTCAGAAGGGAAGATCATGCTATAGGAATAGAAGATGATAACAAAGGAGTGTTAGTCATTCCGCCAGAGCAGATTGGATCAATGGAGCAAGATACTCCAATTCTCATCTCTGATGAAGGCAAACAACTTAATAAATCTATATTCAATGAACTTTGCAAGCTAACAGAGAAAGATACCATATATCTGGGCAAAAAACACTTTTTACTCAAAGGAGAAGATGGTTTGTTGCATGACCCACAAAATTGCATATATGTACCAGATTTTGTGCTGATCAAGATGGACATTCTCAGATTATACCACGACACTCCAATTGCTGAACATCCGGGATATGAGAAAACCCTGGAGTTAATCTCCCGATTCTATTGGTGGTCCAGAATATTCATCTTTGTAAAAGATTATGTAACATGTTGTGAGAGATGCCAAAGATTCAAAGAAACCAATAAGGCCCCAAGCGGACTTCTAAATCCTTTACCGATTCTGGAAATCTCTTGGACTCACATCTCTACTGATTTCATCACTGATCTTCCAAAATCGTGCTCTTATGACACCATTCTTACAGTCATTGATTGGTTCTCTAAAGAAGTAGAACTTATTCCTTGCACTAAGCAATGCAGTGCATTGAACACAGCCAAGCTGTTTCTCAATCATATATGGAAGCATCATGGTCTTCCATCCTCTATTGTTTCAGATTGAGGTCCACAGTTTGCTGCACAAGTGATGACTGAGATCAATAAGGCACTTTCGATTGAAATGAAATTAAGCACAGCATTTCATCCACAAACAGACAGACAATCTGAGATTGTTAATAAAGAAGTTCAAAAGTTTTTAAGGATTTTTTGCTTAGAAAAACAAGATAAATGGGCAGATTGGCTTGCCATCACTCAGTTTTCTATTAACTCTAAACAACACACTTCTACAAAGAAGACCCCCTTTGAAGTCACACATTCATATAAACCCAGAATGGGGATAGAGCCACCAAAGATGGATAAAGCACTGGCTGCTGTAAAATTTGCTGACGAAATGGCCGCCACATTTGATCAGATACAACAGAATATGAAAGTGGCACAGGCACATTAGAAAAAGTATGCAGATCAATCTTGCAGCAATTCCTCTGGGTATACAGTGGACCAACAAGTGTGGCTATCTACTGAAAACCTTAAACTTATGTGTGCATCAAAGAAACTTTCCAAACGATGGCTCAGTCCATTTACCATTATAAAGATAATGGGAACCAATGCAGTAGAACTAAAACTTCCCAAATCCATGAGAATCCATCCAGTTGTGAATATATCCCACATTAAACCTTACAAAGAATGCCTAGAAGGTCAGCCAGTTGAGAGGCCTGGTTCTGTTAAAGTTATGGAAGATCAGGATAATGAATGGGAAGTTGATTTCATTGTGGACAGCAGATATTGGCAGCACTGATTGGAATATCTGGTGCACTGGAAAGGATATGATGAAACAGAATGAACCTGGAAGCCACGCTCCAACCTTACCAATGCTAAGGAGGCTATTTTCGACTTCTATCACAATCACCCCTCAGCTCCATGAGTTCTCACTATTGATCCCATACAGTTCCTTTTCCTTTTTCAGAAGCATTCTGAAAATATCACCAAAGTGGCTCCTCATCATCTCCCCTTTGATCATTTGAACAATGATCTTTAAGTGGGGGGTAGTGTGATGATTCTTGCTGTCTTGTATATGGTCTCTGGTAGACTTTTCGTCACAATGGACTTAGTGTATACTTTTTGCATGATCTTATCTTATCGTTTCATGACTAATCTGATTGTGCTTATCTTCTGCTCTTCTTCCTGATTAGATCTATCTTCATTTGGCTACTCTTTGCCACAGTCATTACCATATTCTTCTAGATTTCTAAATGCGTATAGTCAATGCCCTTTTAATCACCGAGTGATTTGTTTCATTTCCATGCTGTGCATGGCTATGGCACAGCCCCATTCATTACCACTACTGTGGCTTCTCTTCCATTTGATCTGCCACCTGCAGTATCAAACATGTAATTCATTTCCATTCCCCTTAGCCCTAGAGGCTGTGGAACACCTTTATCACTATTGGATAGCTACAACATGGACTCTTACCTTAGTTGCATCCCTACTGCGTAGGCATAGCATTTTATCTAATCAAGTATTAGGGTTAGACAAACATGTACAAATAGTATAGTAGTATATAAACCCCAAGGATGATGCTAGGTAGATCCCCAGTCTAGTCTCTTGGTCTTCACCTGAACTTGACTACTTAAGCCTCAAGCCCTCAAGCCTACTCTCTACTAACCGTAGCAAGTTAGTACCTCTTCTTCTCTTTATAGCTAATAGTTAGTAGTAAAGCTGGTTCAAGTTCCCTTCTGGATTCAGCCATTTCACCATGCCAGCAACCCCAAGCTCAACTCCACAGCCTTTAGACCCACATCCTCTGGCTAACTCTGTGCCCTCCAATATTCCAAATTTCCATAATCACAAGACTTCATCCATTGTGCTGATCAATACACCTGCATTTGTATTGGCCTGTCACCTCCAGGGTTCTGTATAATTTAGCCTGCAACTCCACCCTAAGGATACTAAACTCCAAGTGTCTTCCACCACTCTGAATCCAGTTGATCTCTCCAAAGTCCCTTTGGACTACTATGATTTTATGGATGTGTTCAGTAAGAGCAAGGCCTCTACCCTTGCTCCACATTATGAACATGATCTCAAGATTGACCTAGAAGAAGATGCATCCCCTCCATTAGGCACCACCTACTCTCTTTCTACCTCCAAGCTTGAGGCACTTCAGACATTCCTTAATGAACACTTAGCCAATAGGTTCATCCACCCCTTATCCTCCACCCACACTACTCTAATTCTTTTCATTCACAAGAAGGACAGTTCACTTCATCTCTACATTGACTTCCAAGGACTCAACAAGATCATAAAGAAAGACCACTACCCCCTTCCCCACATTTCCAACCTCCTAGATGCTCTAAGCTAAGCAAAAATCTACACCAAGCTTGATCTCTGGCATGTGTACCATCTGGTCTGCATTGCCAAGGGCAATAAGTGGAAGACTTCATTCCAGACTTGCTATGGCTCATATGAGTGGCTAGTTATGCCATTTGAACTTACTAATGCTCTGGCAGCTTTCTAGCAGTTTGTCAACACTATCTTTGCTGACTTGCTAGATGTTTGTGCAATAGTATACCTCAATAACATCCTCATCTACTCCATAGACAAGGCCTCCTACAAGAAGCATGTCCAGAAGGTACTTCATTGTCTCCACAAACATGAACTGTATGCCAAACCAAAGAAATGCAAATTCCATACCAACTCCACTGA
>JBBPUB010000523.1:0-12815 GCA_038094415.1 Xerocomus alliaceus
TACGAATTGTCGGGCTGGACAGTGCCTGATCTTCGAATATGTTGAGTCTGTGTGCAAGAAGCGAAGACAGCGCGGAATAATCATCAAGAGAGGGAGAATTGCGTTCGCGAAGAGTGTTAGCGGTGAGCCTGACTTGCGTATTCGACGGGATATTTAAGCAAGACAGTAATGTGATAACCGTCGAAAATGTATCCACGATGGTCAGATGAGCAAGACGGGGTAAACTGATTTTCTGGGAGCTGTTGAACGCCGCGCTAGAAACTCGAAAACCAACGGCGTCTCGGAGATACAGGTGCATGAGATTTTGCATATTACCAAGCGTCGCTAGGAATTCTTCCATTTTTTGTTGGAACTGAACAGGAACACTGCGCAGGCGGAGCGTTGTCAAGCTGGTCAGCTTGAAAGAATACCATGACAGTGGACAGCCTGCAAGCTCGAGAGTACGGAGGGCTGGAGTGTCTCCATCAAAGAGCACTGAGGACCAGTCCTCAGAAACGTCGTCCGCAGAGATTTTCAAGTATTGCAGGCGAGAAGCAGGTGAGGAATGTTCGGAAAGAAGTCGATAGGCACCGACCGAAAGGTTCAGGTGAAGTTCTTGGATGCGCTCTACATGATCTATGACTTGCTCCACAAAGTGGGACCGCTTTTCGTAACGACTAGTCAGATTCACCTTCAGCTTTAATGACGACTGCTGCGATCTATTCAATAATTCCTCCGTCCAGCGCGGTGACGTGATGAAAAGATAGGTCCAAAGAGTCGAGCAGTTCAGTGCGACATTGCGCCAATGACGGCTCACGTAGGAAACGTTGACCCAACTAGGCGCACTTGGGGTGGGATCGCCACTGGCCTCCCAGTGATAGTCACAAGCGCACAGGATGAAAATTTCTTCGGTGGTTTCGACGGGAAGGCGATAGATGAAACAAAGGGAGTTGGTTGGGATGCAGGAATTGGACGTTTGGGTAGTCATCACTTTATCCGACGGTATGTGCGCCGCTGCCGTGGTTGCCATGTCAAAAGTGCGACACTAGGAGTGAAATTAGCGTCACTCATATCACGACAATTACTATCTGACGCGGCTCACGGGGTTCACTGGAGACAGTAGTGGCTTAGCAGGAACAGAGTGGGTACTAAGAGTTGTTCAGGAGTACTCACATATAAATATCCAGAGTGTGTGCGTGGATTATTTTAGTGTGATGGTCGAAAGGATGTTTGAGGGTTTGTTTCAATGTCAAGGGACGTCCAACCAGTGAGGAAGATGAAACGGGGGGAGGGGGGGGGAAGCTACATCTAGAAAAGCGGCCTTCATGGTGGGTTTTTGATACCGGGTCTTACGAACCTATGCGAGGGTTTACGGAGGACTCTCTCGGTAATGAACAACCTGTGAGTCATCGGCCTCGCAATTATCTATGCGGAGAAAGTGATATTTACCTTGAGGCCTTGGTCAATATCTTTGCCGCGGTCTACCATGCTTACCGTAGGTTGTTCCATCAATGATCACGCGTCAAGCGAGACCAGTGACGTTTCAGTACAGTGGAATCCGCACCAAATAGCGGTGCGTTTTCGGGCTCCGATTCATTAACGAATCGCACACACCCGATCCGCTCTCACACTTATCAGCGCCCTCTCTTAGGGTAGCCTATCGCTTGCTCTTGTCCCGTCCTGTCCGGTTTAATATGTCCATTCGTGGTGTGCATCCGCGCCAAGCAAGTCTCCCTCTCGGCTCGAGGCACGTAGCCCGCACATCAGATGCAAGGTCCACCACGTGCTCCTGGATCGAATAGCTAAAACCAGCTGGCGCTGATTGTGGAGGGCAACGTCCCCCACACCCCCCTGCATGCTTAATCCCATTTTCATTTAATTAAATGCTTCTCACTTTCAATTTTATAAAATAATAATTATGTATATTCAAGATAATGAATGAAATTGACAAACAAAACAAAGTATCAAATCAATCCTCTAAGTACTTTTGTAAAGACTATATTTGTAGCTTTTGTATATCTTTTTTCAGAAGGAAAAATTGCTTTAATGTGATAAGAATGGATACATTATGATAAAGCAACATAAAGCTGGTTATGTGAAAAAACAGGAGTATGTAAATCTACTTTGTTCTTGAAATTTATTTATAGTCATAGAAAAAGCAATGTAAATAGAAAACTATAGACATTGCAGTGAAATGAAAAATCTTTTTGCAACATACAATACTATAGAATGATTAAAATCTATTAAAATTATATATATGCCATTGTAAAGATTCTGAGATGGGTTTGGATTTCTTAGTAGCATTAATAAAACTTGTGACAATCCTTGTTGTCTTGTACATCTCTGGCAGACTCTTCATCAATGGACTTAGCAGGTTTTTTTCTTTGGGTCTTATCTTATCTTTTTTATCTTATTTAATTGTACTTACTCTTGCTTTTTTTTTTTCAATTAGATCTATTTTCTTTTGAAATTTCTTTTATATGTTAATCACTATGCCTATTAAGACTAGTCACTCTAGTTCTCTGAAAGAAAATCTAAAGAAATGGGGAGTATTACAATTCTCTATGTATAATATCACATCTTTCTTGTCTCCCTTTTGCTTTCTCAGTATGTTCCTCCTTTCTTCATTCAATATATTAACAGTTACTTTCTTTTGGTGGTGTCTCCTCATTCTACAGTATTTCTTTCTTTGTCTTTGTAACCTTTTTTTCTATTTGTTACTGTTATACTGGAATGCTTATCTACTCTGCAGCTGTCTCTCTAATGATGGCTTAGTCATCCACTTTCTATAGCATTTTATAACCTTTCATTATAATTTTAATATTATTGTGTCCTATACCACTATTTTCTATTCTTGGTCTATGCAATAACACATAGTCTTGAGTTCACTGCAGTCCCTGCACTATGCATCTTCAATATTATACACATAGCCAGAGTCTGCTATATGGGAGCAAGGATGTGAGAGTGAACTTGGTCTTGAATAAACTTAAGAGTGCTAAGGACAAGGGGACATAGTGCAGGGACTGCAGTAGACTTAAGGTTACATATAATTGTGTAGACCAAGAATAGAGACTAGTATATAAGGTGCTATGATATATATAGTGACTTTCAAAACCATTCCAATAACTAACCCTGATGCAGGATGCAAAGTGCTCTGCAATCACATGTGGGAATTTTGCTTAGCTTTGATAGGACCAAATAAAGTACAAACTCTTGGCTACAAACTGACCCTTGAATCATATGATTTGATCTATGGGTTGTTGAGATATGATCATTTTAAAACAACAATACCATTGAAACAGTTTTGGGACTTTGGTAAATGTTAAGGTATTTGGTATGTATTAGTACTTGGTATAGCCTCCTCTGGCCTTGAGCACTGCCTAAATTCTTCTAGACATGCTTTCAATCAACTTCTGACACTCCTCTACTGGTATCTCCTCCCATACCATCTGAATTCTCTTCCACAACTGAAGAATTCCATTAGGAGGTTTTTCATACTCTGCCAGTCTTTTTTTGAGGTAATCCCAGAGATGCTTAATGGGGTTTAAGTTAGGAGACTGTGCAGGTCATATCATAGTCTCAAAATCCTACTCTTTTAGCCACTTCTTTATTTTTTTGCAAGTATGCTTGGGATCATTGTCTTGCTGAATGTCAAGTTTAGATCCTTTAGACAAGTCTAACAATGTTACATGAGTAGTTTGAGTCTGCTTCCGGAGAGCAAAGAGTACTAGGGCAAACTAGGGGTTCCGAGGTGTGAGGGGGCTGGGGAACATGATGCAAGATTGCAGCGGACTCAAGGTTACGTGTTATTGTGTAGACCAAGAATGTAGACTATGATACAGGGTGCAGACTTATAAAGGTAGACAGAAGAAGCCTATGGAATGTGAAGGAAGACAGGGATACTAAGCTGCTATGGGAGAAGTGACTGTGGAGAGATAAGCGTCCCAAAGTAATAGTAACAAGATTACAAAGAGAGAAGTGCTGTGGAATGTGGGGTTATCACCAGGATGAAGTAACATTCTATGTACTCAAAGAAGAATGGTGGTTGGTATTGCAGAATAGTAAAGCTAAGAAGAAAGATAAAACGATGGAGGAATAAAACTGTAACAATACCCCCTTCGTAAACTGGAAGTCCCACTTCCAATACTCTAGCCCCGAGTGGTTTCTCCAAAGATTGTGGATGCCTGAGGTACGGAGTAATGCTCAAATGGACAATTGTCTCGGATGTGTCCAGGTGCATCACAAGTGGCACAAACTTGCTGAGGGCAGAAGTGAGGACCATGCCCCCATCGTAGGCAAAAGGAGCATTGGGTGCGAAGGCAGTCATGAATGTTGTGACCAGGAGCAGATTGGTTACAGGTAGGGCATCAGTACTGGGAACAGTCTGCTCGATAATGACCCTACCTCCACATAGAAAGCAGGTGGTAGTGGTGGAGGCAGGGAGAGGTCTGGTGGCAGGTTGGAGTACACAATGAGGGGAGGATAATACCCATTGGCCATTCGGGAGGGTGAGTAGGAACTCCCAGTTAGTGACAATGACTCCCTGATCTAGTTCAAAAGTGGTGATCCCTGTTGGTCCTTCTGAGTCCAGGAAGGTGGAGGATGAGGAGGTTGCGATGGGAGATGATGGAGGTGGAGGGGAAGAGATCCGTTCAGCTAGAGCAACATGGAGTGGGGTCGGGAAAGTGGGGGTAGTGGTGGGGGGAGAAGGAGACGTGGACGAGATAAGTGGAGTCTGCGAAATAGAAGAAATGGATTCCAGGTAATGGTCACGTTCCTGCAGTGAGAGAGAAAGGTATACATGTCTGAAGGTAGGGAAAATTAATGTGGGTGGAATCATGGAAACATACGTATCAAAACCAAAGAGATGGAGTACAGAAAGAATCCTTTCAGGGATTTTATTGATAGCTAAGCATAAAGGAATTCCTGCCATGGAAGGAGTGTCAGAAGGGATACAATGATGATGATAATATTGAACACAAGCTGCCTTATGGAACAATCTGACCAGTTCCTGGGTAACTTCATCCTCTTGGTATAGGGGGAGGACCTCAATGGCATGGAGGAGCTGGGGGTCTGCAAGGATGGTGCTGTAGAGGATGAAGGTGGTGGAGGTGGGCAAGAATGTAGGCCACACTCATGAGGATCTGAGTCATGCATACCCAGACAACAACAAGGAGAGAGATGAGAAAGGAGAAAGCATGTTCAAGGGCAACTAAAATGTTAGAATCGATGGGCATCTACTGACAATGGAGGAAGGTGGCTGCCCAATATATAGTGACCACAACCGTGGTGATAAGAATGAGGAGAAGGAGGAGGATGGAGACGATGAGCTGAATATTGAGGCAGTTCATGATGATCCCTGGTTACTGCAGTAGATGGTGGCGTTTATAATCTGTTAAAATGGAGGCTGTGTGACGGAGATTACTTTCTAGTTCCCAGGTGTTTTCCAAAGGAGCATAGCCCTTCCATTTGATGAAGTATTGATAATGACCAGGAGTTCCCTTGTGGGCTAGAATGGCCTTGACTTCATATTCCTCTTCGTTGTCAATGATCTCAGGTGGGGGTTCTAAGAATGGTGTGCCATGAGTGGAGGTCATTTTAAATGGGGATAGAAGGGAGGCATGGAATGTATTGTGAACTCTCCATGACTTGGGGAGTTTGAGGTGATAGACCAGAGGAGAGAGGGTTTGAGTGATCTCAAATGGGCCTATCCGCTTGGGGGCTAGTTTCCTAGATGGGAATGGGATGTGGAGATGAGTGGCTTCCAGCCATACTCGATCCCCAACTTTCCAGGGGGTAAACTTAATCGTTTGATGCTGTTTCATTGCTAGGCATGCCAAGCTGTGTGCCGCTAGGGCTTCGTCCCTTGCTTTGGTCAGGGCGTCCATCCTAGAGGAGAGTGCTGGGATGAAGGTCTTTGTGAGGGTGGGGAATGCTCTGGGCTCATAGCCCAACATGAGACTGAATGGGGATTTCTGAGTGGACGAGTGAGGACATGAATTGTGCTGGAACTTAGCAGTGGTGAGGAATTTGGCCCACTCATGGGGGTTGTTTCCGCAGAAGATCCTAAGATATGTCTCTAATTCCTGGTTGGTTCTCTCGGTTTGACCATCCGTCTGAGGATGATATGCCATGGATAGTTTGACGTCATAGTGAAGTAGTCTGGCTAGCTCTCATGCAAGAGCTGAGGCAAACTGTGGTCCTTGATCCAAGATGATGGAGTTGTGTATTCCGAACTGCCTGAACACATGATCATGAAAAAGACAAGTGATCCCTAAGGCATCAATAGTTTTGTGACAAGAAGTGAGAATTACCCCCTTTATAAGCCCATGGTCAACCACAACCATGATTGAATCGAATCCCTCAGAGGGGGGCAAATCTGTGATAAGATTGACTGATAGCTGCTTAAATGGGAGAGTGGCTATGGATGGGATCGGTGACAGAGGTGGTACGGTGGGGTGGGTGTTGGTTTTAGACATTTGGCAAATGGGACACCCATTGATGAAGTTCTTAACGAAAGTGGCAAGGCCAGGCCACCAAAAGTCCCATTCCAGTAGGGCTTTGGTGTGGAACTGCCCTGCATGTCCAGTAGCTGGGGCAGAGTGGAATATGTGGAGGAGGGATGACTGGTGCTCTGGAGGAACATATAATCTGTCCTTATAAAAGAGGTGGCCATTATCGAACTTCCAGTCTGATACAACTGATCTATGGAACAATGGGGAGCCTAGTTGTGCCGCTTTGAGCGCTCTGAGAATGAGGGGGTCATTGGCAGAGAAGGATTTGATCTTGTGTAACAGCACAGTGTTGAGGGCTTGAATGATAGTGGGTTCCCAGACTATGGAGGAGTTGATGTTGTCTGTGGAAGTGTCAATAAAAGATTGTCTGGATAGGGCATCCGCTGGGCCCATCTTGGTTCCGGGAGTAACCTGCCAAACCAACTCGAAATCCTGTAAAAATAATGACCAATGCGCTTGGTGTCTGGAGAGTTTCCTGGGATCACGAATGTACGATAGATTTTTGTGATCAGTGATGATGGTGACCAGATGGGAGGAACTGGAAAGGTATTGTCTCCATTCTTCCAAAGCCAGAATGACAGCAAGCAACTCTCTATCATAGATGTCATAGTTTCATTTGGCAGAGGAGAAGGTCCTGGAGAAGTAGGCGCATGGGTGATCATCTCCATTTATGTCCTTTTGAAGTAAAACTGCTCCTGCTGCGAGAAGAGAGGTGTCTGTCATCACAGAGAATGGTTTACTGAGGTCAGGGAGCATCAGGACTGGTGCGGAGGTGAAGGCTTTTTTGAGGGTTTCGAAGGTGTTCTGCTGCTGGGGGGTCCATTTCCAGGGTTTGTCCTTTCTAGTAAGGAATGTGAGGGGGGAGACAATGTTGGAGAAGTTTGGGATAAATTTTCGATAGAAATTGGCAAATCCAAGGAAACTGCAGATTCCTTTGACCGAGGATGGGGGTTGCCACTCTCTTATGGCATTGAGTTTGACTGGGTCCATCTGGAGCTTCCCTTGTCTAATGATCATCCCAAGGTATTCCATGATGGGGGTATCAAACAAGCATTTAGATAACTTCAAGGATAGTTTGTGCTTCCAGAGTCATTTGAAGACTAGCTTGGTACATTGGTGATGAACTTCCAGATCGTCTCTGGTGTGAATGCCTATGTCGTCCATGTAGATCTTAAGCCATCCTTCTGCTAGGAGATCAGCGAAGATGTGATTCATGAAGGCCTGGAATGTAGGTGGAGTGTTATAAAACCCAAAGAACATGACCATTGGCTCATAGAGCCCCAGGGGAGTGATAAACACTGCTTTCCACTGGTCCTCTTCTCAAATGCATATGTTGTTGTACCCCCAACGTATATCCAGCTTGGTGAAGATGGTGGACTCTTTCATGTTGTCGACTAGATCAGATATAAGGGGTAGGGGATAGGCATTGCGGATTGTATGGGAGTTGAGGTACTGGTAATCCTGGCAAGGGTGTAGCATGCCATCCTTCTTGGGAACAAAAAAGAATGGAGAGGCTTGGGGAGATTTCAAGGGGAGGATGCAGCCTGTTTCGAGGTTTTCGTCAACAAAGGTTTTACAAGCCTCTTTTTCCTTGGGGTTCAGTGGGTATACTTTGGCAATTTTTGGTAGGAATGAGGGTTTTAAGTCAATGGTGTGATCATAGGGGTGATAAGGGGGTAACATGTTGAATGTGGTCTCAGAGAACACATCTTCGTATTCCGTACACCAATCTGGTAAAGCTATGGTCTGGGGAAGGTTGTCCTGGGCAAGCTGGATAGAAATCATAATCTTGTTGAGACTCTCTTTGAGGTGATCTTGTGGGAGCAGAAGGGACTTTGTCCTCCAGTCAACCTGGAGGTTCCACTTCCGCAGCCAAGGTGTTCCAAGGATCACCTGCTTTTTATTGAGTCCTAGAATAAGTAGATCAATGTTGTTCGAGAAGTCCTTGTGAGTAAGCTCTACCTTGAGCTTTGTCCTGATGGTTCCATGGTGGTTTTCTGTCCTGTTAATGTTCCAAGCTTTAATGGGTTCTGAGAGGGCTCATACTCCCAGCTTTAGGTGAGGGACTAGGGATTTATCTATGAAGTTTCCTGTGGCTCCACTATCAATGAGAGCAATGGTTTCAATGGTTTCGAACTGCACTTTAAGATGAATGGGGATTTGGATTGTGTGGTAGCTAGGCAGTCCTACTATTACATGGGAGGGAGACATTGACACACCCTCTCCTTCTAAAAAGACGTTGCAGGGAGTTGTTCATCATGGGAATCTTCATAACATGCCTGGAGGACCTGGAGGATCTCATCCTCCATCTTCCCCTTGGTTTGGAGTTGGTGAATGAATGTCTGTAGAGTGGAGAGAGTGGGAGCTCTAGAGGGAGTTGGAGTTGTGATGGTGGAGCTGGATGGAACAGGTGGAGTAATGGTGGAGGTAGTTGCTATGGTTTGGCTAGGGGGACTGTGGGGGTATGAGCGACATTGGGTGGCATTATGGCCTGTGCATCGGCAATGGAAGCAGCGTCCTTCTTGGACGCACTTGGCTTGCTCCTGGGGTGTTAACTTAGTGAGTCAAACGGTGTCAACATCCATGGCGTTGGGGTCTCTGGGGACTCTAGGGAGGGAAGGGGTAGGCTTTCCCTTTTTTAATGCTTCAATGCAGGTGATCTGCATGTGGAATACTTTGGCTTTGTCCAGCCACTCCGAGATGAGGACCAGGACTTTGTCCATAGAGAGGATCATGATGGTGATCCTCTGATCTATTCTGAGGGAAAATGCATCTATGAGCATAGCATGGTCGGAGATTCCAGCTTGGGTGGCTAGGTTCTGAAACTCTGTAATGTACTTCTGAAATCTGTCGTCCATCTCCCTGTTAGGCTTGCAGAAAGACTTCTGGATGAGTTTTGACAGGGCGAGGTGGGCGGTGGCTTTGGTGTTGAAGGGGAAAAATGTTCCTTCAAAGTTCGCTATGAACTTGTCAAATGTTTTCTCTGTAGCAGCGGTGTTAGGGTCTGTGAGTTTATTATACCACAGCTCGGAGAAGGGGACGGCTTGGCCCTTGCTGAGCTTATTCAGGGTGGTCATGATCTTGGTCTCATCATTGCTGTAGAGAGTAGCATTGATGGAAAAGTAGGCCTTCATGACCTTAATCCAGTAGGTGGTGTCATCTTGTTCACTAGAGAAGTCAGCAGGGAGGGCTGCCTTAAGCTCAGTGGTGTGGATGGACATGGGGGTGACTGGGGACAGGGTGCGAGTGGGGAACAAAGGAGTCAATGGACGTGAGGGTGCTAAGGGGGTGCTAGGGCCTGGGTATGGTGGGGTTCCAGTGGGGGTAGTAGAGGGTAAGCCAGGGAATCGCCTGAGTCTAATGGCTGGGGATGCTGGGGGTGTGGACTCTGACTCAGAGTTAGAGTGGGCGCTGATAGATCTAGAGATCCAACAGGAGGGTCTGTGGGCTATGGTGACTTAGTGGTGAAACGGCTGAATCTATATCTGCCTAGTGAACTCCTGTTCACATCTTCTTCAGCTAAGTTCAAACTGCAAACAAACAACAAAACAACCTAAAGGTCATATAAAGCGAGTAGTGACGACTCGAGCGGGTTAGGCCAAAGTGCGATGTGGTAATGACAAGGGACGACTCGAGCGTATGAGGCCAAAGTCAGTGATGGGCTCAAGTGGATGAGACTAGAGACCAGTGTAATGATAAAGCATAGATGAGTCTGACGTTGTGAGCGACAACTCAGAAGAGCACCGGGCTCTAGGATATATGTCCCTGTCCTAGGGGAGTAGTCCTTGGGGTAAATCGTATAAGATTCAGGAGAGAACCAAGAGACTAGACTGGGGATCTACCCAGCATCGTCCTTGGGGTTTATATACTACTATACTATTTGTACATGTTTGTCTAACCCTAATACCTGATTAGATAGAATGCTATACCTACACAGTAGGACTACGACTAAGGTAAGAGTCCATGTTGTAGCTATCCAATAGCGATAAAGGATCTGCATAGCCTCTAGGGCTAAGGGTTATGCCATCCAATGGCGTAAAGGGTGTTCCACAGCCTTTAGGGCTGAGGGGAACGGAAATGAGTAACATGTTTGATACTGCGGGTGGCAGATCAAATGGAAGAGAAGCCGCAGCAGCGGTAATGAACTGGGCTGTGCCATAGCCATGCACAGCACGGAAATGAAAAGAATCATGCGGTGATTAAAAGGGCATTGACTACACGCGTTAGAAGTCTAGAAGGGACACGGTAATGACTGTGGCAAAGGATAGCCAAATGGAGATAGATCTGATCAGGAAGAAGAGCAGAAGATAAGCACAATCAGATTAGTTATGAAACGATAAGATAAGATCAAGCAAAAAGTATATGCTAAGTCCATTGTGATGAAGAGTCTACCAGAGACCGTATATGAGACGGCAAGGATCGTCACAAGTGGGGTGCGTCCAGCTCTTAGATAAGAGGGATGTAGGGAGATTCTTGGTCTTTTGTTACACGAGTAGTTTGAGTCTGCTTCCGGGGAGCAAAGAGTACTAGGGCAAACTAGGGGTTCCGAAGTGCGAGGGGGCTGGGGAACACGGTGCAAGATTGCAGCAAACTCAAGGTTATGTGTTATTGTGTAGACCAAGAATGTAGACTATGATACAGGATACAGACTTATAAAGGTAAATAGAAGAAGCCTATGGAACGTGAAGAAAGACGGGGATACTAAGCTGCTATGGGAGAAGCGACTGCAGAGAGATAAGCGTCCCGAAGTAATAGTAACAAGATTACAAAGAGAGAAGTGCTGTGGAATGTGGGGTTATCACCAGGATGAAGTAACGTTCTATGTACTCAAAGAAGAATGGTGGTTGGTATTGCGGAATAGTAAAGCTAAGAAGAAAGATAAAATGATGGAGGAATAAAACTGTAACAAACAATGTCTGGAATGGAGTTGCAACAGAAGGGTGAGAAAAGGATGGATGGAACAGAGGAGGTGAGGATGTTTGGTGTAGAACTTATGTGTCATGCCCTTATACTCATTATCCTCAGAGGTAGAGGTTAGATGAGTATATAGCTCAAGATTAGAAGCATAAGAAGAAGACTAATTCAATATTCAAACTAAAGTATATATAAGTTGGAGTATTATATTTATACTACAGAGTCTGGATGGATTAGTAATGAAATGTGACAGGTTGTCAAAGATGAAATAGATGAGTAATGATATATCAAAGTTAGGGATAGGTTAGGAACATGCCTGAGACAGGTTGGAGACAAGTCAGAGACAGATGTCTGAGATGGGTTTAGAACAGGTTAGAGACAGATGTTGAAGCTGTCATACTAAGCAAGACACCTGCTTGGAGGAACTAAGAATGAGACTAACTAGAAGGAGATCATATAAATCAAGAATATGAGAGATGAGATAAAGAATATCTAGAAGATCATACCAGAGATTATGCCAGAGATTATACCAGAGAGTACTGGAGTACTGGAGTTGGAGCAGTATGTGACACTAAAAGATAATGTTAGGAGGATTGAGATTATAATACTGAAGAGTATTCAGCAATTTATCCTTCAAAATTTGAAGGTAAAAATCACCATCTATCCTATCATCAATCTTAGCAGCATGGCCAACTCCATCCCAAGTCATACACCCCCATACCATCACAGAACCTCCTTCAAACTTAACTGTTCCTTGTACCAGCCTATCACTAAGGTCTTTTTTCACATCTATTTGACCCCAATCTGTTAATTTTGGTCTCATCTGACCATATTACCTTTTTCCAATTCTCTACAGTCCAATGTTGATAAGCAGTAGCAAAGTCCAAATAGGCCTTGTGATGCTTCTCAGAGAGAAAAGGATGTTTGACCTTGATTATAGCTTTTATTCCAGATTTTTTCAAGTGACAATGAATGATATTAGGATGGAGAGGCTTGTCAATGATGGTGAAGAGGGCTTTGGTCACCTGGACAGCATTCTCTGCCTTATGAGTAGTGATAAGATGAATAATATAATGAATATTGGCAGAAGAAAGCTTGAAAGGACAATCTTCAACAGACTTTTAAAGGTCAAAATGCTCCTTGAAGCAAAGTCTAGATATGGTAGCAATGCCCACACCAGTACTGGATGCAATAGAGCAAACAGAATGACCAGCATCCAGCTAGACAAGGATGGTTCTCTTTTAAGAAGCAGAGAGAGATTGCATGATGATAGAAATAGGAAGTTAAGAAGTGTGGGAATAATTTTCAACTCAGACATGACCAAGATATATATATCTTTGTTTGTAGGACCAAACAATGGCAAATAACATCAATATGGCAAGTATTTTATATTGAATATTGAAAGTT
>JBBPUB010000527.1:0-12683 GCA_038094415.1 Xerocomus alliaceus
AGAAAAGGATGGGTGGAACAGAGGGAATGAGAACATTTGGTGCAGGACTTATGTGTTATGCCCTTGTACTTATTATTCTCAGAGTTAGAGGTCAGATGAGCACAGAGCTCAAGGTTGAAAGTGTGAGGAGAAGACTAATTTGATATTTAAACTGAAGTATATACAAGTTAAAGTACCATATTTATACTATGGAGTCTGGGTGGATTAGTAATGGAATGTAACAGGTTGTCAAAGATGAAATAGATGAGTAATGATATATCAAAGTCAGAGACAGATTAGGAACATGCCTAAGGCCTGAACCCCTGAAGGCCATTAGCTAGTAGACAATACAGAGTAGCAGAGTCTGAATTTCATTGGTCCCTGATTTATAAGTTCAGTTAGCCTGTGGTTGTATCTTAACTTCAAACCAACACCATGTTCAGAATCCAACAACCATATGCTAACATCAAGAAATGGAACAATGCCTGTCTTGCAGATTGCAAGAACAATAATAATGTGTTGTGGAATGCAAAGGCAGTAGAGTGGAGGTGGAGGGCAAAGGTGAGAAAGAAGAAGAAGGCTTGAAGGAAGGCAGAGGAGGAGGCAAGAAAGAAGGTGGAGGCAGTGGTAAAGGAGGTGTGGAGGATGAAGCAGATGCAGAAGGCAGCAGAGGAGGCCATAAAAAAAAGGGTAAGTGCTGCCCTAATAGGAGCCAAATGGGACTGGCCAATCACAGGCAGTAGAGGTGACCACTTAGCAAAGCCAGAGCAAGGGAAAGGTGTGGGTGCAGAGCAGGCCTCCCACATGCTAGAGGTGTGATGAGTGTAGGCTCAAGTGTCAGCTTGGGCTGGGCAAGTTAACCTTATGCATGAAGTGCCATAAGATAAAGGCAAAGTGTAAGTGGCCTGGAGAGGAGAAGCTGGAGTGGCAGAGAAAGAGGGCTGTTGTGAAAGTGGAGAGGCCAATGAAAAGGGTGAGAACAGAGGGAAGTAGTACAATAGCCAGGCCTAGTGGCTTGGGGGATTTAGCTTCAAAGTGGATAAAGGCCCTCTGGGGCATTTTAGAGTCAATTAAAGGACTTCAGAAGGTGGTTAGGTCATAGACAAGATGGTAGATTTGCCAGATGCAGGTGGTGGAAGAGCTGGTGTGGCTGAAGGCAGAGGAGATGTATGGGTTAGACATGGATATAGACATGGAGGTGAAGAGTGTGTCATATACTAGTTCAACTTCAGTACTCTGGTGCCATCTCTAACACATCTCTGGCATGATCTTCTTGATATCCTCTTATCTTATTTCTTGAACATTCAATTTGTAGATTCTTCTAGTTAGTTCTCCTCTAGATTTCTCCAACCAGTGCCCTGCTTAGGAGCATAGCTCTGGTATCTGCTTTCCCAACTCCATCTTATTCATTCAATTACTCAGTTCTTATTTATACCTTACGAATCTCCTTCATTCTATTACTAATTCAATGTAACTCCATAGTATATAAACTATACTTTTGCTCTGTACATACCTTAGTTTGAATATCAACTTAGTCTCCTCCAGACAAATCCAACCTCAAGCCTAGTGCCCATCTAACCTCTAATTCTAAGGATAGTAAATACAAGGGCACAACACATAAGTCCTACACTGAAAGTCCTTGCCTACTCCATTTCACCCTTTTTCTTTTCACCCTTCCTCTGTTACTCCATTCCAGACCTCATTGGACTTGTTTAGAGGAACCAGACTTGACAGTATATTCAAACTCACTCTTGTACTTGCAAACCCTCCATATTTATATCTTGTATCTAAATACCTTGATAATGCCTCGAGTCAGTATTTGGCTCCTTCTATACCATCCCTAGTGACTTCCACAGTTTCAGTACTAGACCAGTAGCACTCCCCTTAATCTCCTCAGCACCCCACCATTGCGTTGCCCCTTCTAGTTCCTTTAACTCTCTCCTCACCACTCTTTTCAAGACAGTCCTTACTTCCCCTCAGATCCATGAACTCTGGAATGACTTCAAACTCAATGATGGACTCTATGAGCCCACTCCTTTATCTCTAGGAAATAACAATGATAAAGAACCACCACCACCCAACCCCTGTTACGCAAGTAGCCTGAGTCAGCTTTTTGGAGCAAAGGGTACAGGGATAGACCTAGGCAGAACTTGTGGGGCAAGGGATTCAGTGGTGCTCAGGGCTTCAGGGAACACAGTGCAGAGGTTGTAGTGAACTCAAGGTTACATGTTATAGCATAGACCAAGAATGTAGACTACAATACATGACTTGGAATATAAAGGATATTGAAAGAAGCGCAGAGAAGGTTATGGAAGATGGGGATACTAAGCCATTGTGAGAGAAATGGCTGTGGAGAGAGATAAGTGTCCTGAAGTAACAGTAGACGATAAGAAGCTTATAAAGCAAGAAGGCTTGCGGAACGTGATGACACCACCCAGATGAAGTAATGTTCTACATACTCAAAGAAGAAAGGCAGAGTGTACTGAGGAATAAGGAAACTGAGCAAAAAGATGAAGCGGTGAATGTATAGGATTGTAACAACCCCTCTAATCTGGATGATTCCTCTAATGATGAACCCCAACCAAACAATATACCTCTGGCCTTTGAGCCATTCACCTAACTCACCAATGCAATTCAGGACATGACCTGGAATGCACTTTGGCACAATTCCTCCGACACTCCCAAAACCAAGGTCCAGAAGTTAGATCTATTTGACAGGCTAGATCTCTGGAAACTCCATCCATTCATAGTTCAGTGCAAACTGAACTTTCAGGCCAACTCCAAATCCTTCTGCTGTGACCATTCTAAGATTATGTTTGCACAATCATACCTCAAGGAAGTTGCCCTTGAATACTTTAAGCCAGACCTTCTTGGCAGCAAACCTTCAGAGCACTGCCTGCTCTGGATGAACAGCTGGGAAGTGTTTCTCTACAAACTATAATTAAACTTCAGTCCTCATAACCCTATTGGCAATGTGGAGGCTTAGCTTGAGTAGCTCCACATGAAGGATACCTAGCATATATCAAACTATGTAGTCCATTGGAACCAACTGGCAAGCCAAGTCCAGAAATGGGGCCCTAGAGCACTCTGTTGGAGTTTCTACAATGGGCTTCCAAACAGAATTAAAGATAAGTTGTCTTGGCTTGGCAAGCTAAGCAACCTCCATGACCTCCACACAATGGTGCAACAAATTGACCACCACTACTGGGAGCATCAAGAAGAAATATCCCAGACCAACAAGGCTTTTAGATTCAACTCTGGAAACAACAATTTCAAGGCCCCCACATCTACAACTCCATCTGCCACCACCTCCAACAATAAGCCTAGGAGTTCTACCAAGGACTTCTCAACCCCCAACTCTGGAAGTAATTTCAACTCCAGATCCTCCACAACCCCCCAATCCTGATCTGTTGTCCAAGCTAGGCAAAGACAGCAAACTCACAGCAGCCAAGTGTAAGCACCACTTTAACAACAACTTATGCATGTTTTGTGGTCAAGCTGGTCACAAGGTAAAGGAATGCCCAAAGTCTTCATCCTAGGCATCCAAGGCTCATGTAGTTACAACTGCAACTTCAAAAAACAAACCAGAGGTCTCTAACACAGAGGCAAAAAAATAGTCTGTGATCTTATAGACTCTGCACAGACTTGAGGTTGTGTTGACTCTGCCTGTACACCAAAAGAGGTCCAACTCAATATGTCTGCTCTTTCAGACCCCTGTTCCCTTATGCCATTTGTCTCAATACTTTTATACAATATTCTGTCCTTTTCTACACTTGTAGATTCCAGCTCTTCTGACTGTTTTATAGATACTACATTCATTAATAACCATGGACTTTTCCTATACTCCATCCCTCTGCTTGAACTTCAACTATTCAACAGAACTTCCAACTTCTTCATCACTCAAGCTCTTGACCTCTCTATCTGCTTTAAAACCAGTGATATCACTCTAACAATCTTCTACATTACTCCATTGGATGGATCTTATTTCCTTGTACTAGGACATAACTGGCTTGCCTGCTACAATCCATTAATTAATTGGGTTTTGAGCAGTATCTCATTCCACACACCTGAA
Source organism: Xerocomus alliaceus (assembly GCA_038094415.1). Lineage (NCBI taxonomy): Eukaryota > Fungi > Basidiomycota > Agaricomycetes > Boletales > Boletaceae > Xerocomus > Xerocomus alliaceus. The sequence goes on from JBBPUB010000527.1 coordinate 4,052, forward strand.
CAAACCATGCCAGCAATCCTGAGCTTAACTCCATAGCCTTCAAACCCATGTCCTCTAGCTGGCTCTGCACCTCCTAATATCCCACATTTCTATAATCACAAGGCTTCACCCATTGCACTGATCAATGTACTTGCATTTGCATTGGCCTGTCACCTCTAGGGCTATGTATAATTTAGCCTGCAACTCTGCCCTAAGGATACTAAACTCCAAGTGTCTTCCACCACTATAGATCCAGTTGATCTTTTCAAAGTCTCTATAAACTACCATAACTTCACAGATGTGTTCAGCAAGAGCAAGGCCTCTACCCTTGCTCTGCACTGCAAACATGACCTTAAGATTGACCTGGAAGAGGGCATATCCCCTTCATTGAGCACTACCTACTCTCTCTCCACCTCTAAGCTTGAGGCACTCTGGATGTTCCTCAATGGACACCTAGCCAATGAATTCATTTGCTCCTCATCCTCCACCCACACCACTCCAATCCTCTTTGTCCATAAGAAAGACAGTTTACTCTATCTTTGTATTGACTTCCAAGGACTCAACAAGATCACAAAGAAAGATTGCTACCCCCTTTCTTACATTTCTGACCTTCTAGACACTCCAAGATGAAGATCTACACCAAGCTTGACCTCTGGCATGCATACCATCTGGTCCACATTGCCAAGGGCAATGAGTGGAAGACTTCTTTCTGGACTTGCTATGGCTTCTACAAGTGGCTAGTCATGCTGTTTGGACTTACAAATGCTCTGGTGGCTTTCCAGTGGTTTGTCAATACTATCTTTGCTGACTTGCTAGATGTTTGCATGATAGTTTACCTTGACAACATCCTTATTTACTCTGTGGACAAGGCCTCCCACAAGGAGCATGTCCAGGAGGTACTCTGTTGTCTTTGCAAACATGGACTTTATGCCAAACCAGAAAAATGCAAGTTTTATACCAACTTCACTGAGTATCTTGGATACCAGCTCTCTTCTGCTAGACTTACCATGTCTCTGAAGAAAGTTAAAGCTATTTAGAATTGGCCTGAGCCTCAAAAAGTCAAGAACATCCAGTTCTTCTTAGAATTTGCAAATTTCTATAGGTGTTTCATTCACAATTACTCTGATATTGTCATTCCTTTAACCAGACTTACATGGAAAGGTATTCCATGACACTTCTCTAATGACTGTCACTCCACCTTTCAGACACTCAAGGATGCCTTCACCTCTGCTTCGATCCTCACCCATTGGATTTCAAATGCTCCAATCATAGTGGAGACTAACACCTCCAATTATGCAATCACTAGTATTCTTTTTATCCATTGTATGGACAAGAAAATCTGGCTGGTTGTCTATTATTCTTAGACACTCCACTTCCTAGAGTTAAACTATGACACCCATAACAAGGAGCTACTTGCCATCTATAAAGCATTCTGGACTTGGTAACACTACCTTGAAGGGTCCGGTACTCCAATTAATGTTGTTACAGATCATAAGAACTTGGAGTACTTTGCCATGACTAAACTCCTGATCTGCCAGCAAGCCCGGTGGTCAGAGTTTCTTTTTCAATTCAACATGATCATTCATTTCTGCCCTGGACACCTCAGAGCAGAGCCTGATGCCCTCACTAGATGCTGGGACATCTACCCCAAAAAGAGGAATAAGGACTATGCTCATATCAACCCTTACAACTTCTGCCCAATTTTCATGCAGGAATAGCTTGCTGCATCCCTATGGGCTACCTATCTTGTAGCTCTGGTTCTCTGGGCCAGCACTCTTTTTGACATCAAGTCACTTCACAGTGATATTCTTTCTGCCCTTTTCTCCAATTCTATTGCTGCCATCCATCTCTCTAACTCTGACTCTGATCCCTGCTGGTCTGTTAACTTCTATAGCTTCCTCTGTCTAAATGATTGTATATATGTTCTGAATGCTAACAATCTTTGACTCCAAGTGCTCTAATATAAGCACAACCACCTGCTATTTGGATATTTTGAACAAAACTGCACCCTAGAGCTAATCCATAGGTAATATACTTGGCCAGGCATTCAAACATTTGTCAAGAAATATGTATCCTCATGCACTGCCTATGCTAGAGCCAAGGTTCCTAGGCATAAGCCATATGAACTGCTTAAACAGCTCTCCATTCCTGAGAAGCCATGGAACTCTGTATCTATGGACTTCATCAAGCAACTCTCCACATCCTTTGAACACACCACTATCCTAGTTGTTATGGACCATCTGTTCAAGCAATGCATTTTCATTCTAACTGACAATAAGGTAATGTCTTTGAAGCTCACAAAGCTCTTCCTCCTTTATGTCTTTTCCAAGCATGGAGTTTCCTTCCACATTACCTCCAATTAAGGCTTGGAGTTCATCTCTCATTTCTTCTGCTCACTCAGTAAGGCCCTTGATATCCAACTCCACTTCACCTCCAGATACCATCCAGAAAGCAATGATCAAATAGAGTGTATGAACCAGACTTTGGAGCAGTACCTTTAGATATACTGCAACTATCAACAAGATAACTGGTCCAAACTCCTGCCTCTAGCAGAGTTTGCATACAACAACACTCCAAATGTGACCACCAGAGTCTTCCTATTCTTCACCAATAAGGGCTACCACCCAAATATGACAATACATCCAGAGAGAGATCTTACCTCCACCCAAGCATGAGAATACTCTGTAGATCTCAATTCCCTCCATGAATACCTCCGTGAAAAGATAGCCACTGCTCAAAAGTGATACCAAGGTCCTATAAACACCAAACAAACTCTGGCACTAGACTTCAAAGTCAGTGACCAAGTCTTCATCAAGGCTAAGTATTTTCAATCAATGTGCCCCTTTAAAAAACTATTGGAAAAGAACTTAGGATCTTACACCATCATCACCCAAACAGGCACACACTCCTTTATGCTCTAACTCCCAGATACTATAAAGTCCATTTATCCAGTCTTTTATATATTTCAATTAGAACTGTCCATCCCAAATACTATTCTGGATCAGATCCAACCTCTGCCACCTCCAGTTGAGATTGAAGGAGAATTGGAATATGAAATCTTGGAAATCTTGGACTCAAAGATCAATTGTAGATGATGAAAATGCAAACTATTGTATTTGATCTGTTGGTCTGGATATGAAGGAACCAATGATGAGACTTCATGGTTATTAGCCATAGAGCTTGAACATGCCTCCGAGCTCATTGATGACTTCCACCTCCAGTACCCAGACAAGCCTGGACCTCCCTTTGCTTAGTCACTCCATTTCAAATTCACTCTATGTGACAAAAACAAGTCAATTGTAGTAGCTACAAGTTACCTATCTATACCTTGGGTTCATACTCACTACCCAACTCATTCTCAAATCCCTTCCTCTATGCTTCCCTCTTCTCTGCTTCTAATTCCCTCAGCTTCACTACTGCCTCTCTCACCTCTTTCCTTCCTATCTCCAACTCTGACTCTGAGTCTGAGCTGTATATCTCTTCTGCCTTGAGTTTTGCTAGCTCCTTGAGTACCTGGGTCTAGTGAATAAGACATCACATTTGTGTCTTAACCGCCTCCCAGAGTTCCATCAACAACTCTAAGATTCTCTGGAGGGCCACTGTCCACTTCAGAGTCAACCTGCTTAAACTGCTTGGCCTAGCCTCTGCTCCACCCTTTGTTCTTGCCTTTTTCAACAGCCTTTCCACCACCTTGACCATGACCTGCTTTTTCTGCTTCTCTAGCCTCTCCACCCTGGACCACTTGTACTTGGCCTTGGCCTTGTGGCACTTCATGCATAAAGTTGATTTTCTGGGCCCAAGCTGACACTCAAGCCTGCAGTCCTCACACCTCCAGTAGGCAGGGGGCCCACTCCATGCCTTCTCCTTCCCTTTGCTCTTGCTCTGCTATGTAGCTACTTTTGCCATCTAATCAATGGTTAGCTGCAAACTAAACCCTGATGAAGAAGTGCTTACCTTTTTCTTTGCAGCTTCCTTTGCCACCTTCCATTTCTCCACCACTTTCTACTCTCCTGCCACCTTCCATACCTTCTCTGCCCTTCTTGCCACCTCTTCCTCAGCCTCTGCCCTTGTCCTTGCTTTCTTCTCAGCCTTCTTCTGTGCCTCCTTCTCCTTCTGCACCTTTGCCCTCCACCTCTGCTTTGCCACCTTCACATTTCATAGTGTGTCATCATCATCCTTATACTTTGTAAGGTAGTTGTCATTTCACTTTTTGATATTGGTGAATTGGTTAGACATGGCAGTGATGGTTCAAAGATGAGGAGCAACCTAGGGCTTACTAGACTTATAAATTTGGAAAACAATGAAATTCAAATTTCACTACTTCATATTGTCCATTGGCTAAATGGCCTTTAGGGGTTTAGGCCTAAAAGGGGGATACTGTTATATACTGGTCCAACTTCAGTACTTCAGTGCCATCTCTGACACATCTCTGGCATGATCTCCTTGATACCCTCTTATCTTGTTTCTCAAACATTTAATTTGTAGATTCTTCTAGTTAGTTCTCCTCTAGATTTCTCCAACTGGTGCCCTGCTTAGAAGCACAGCTCTGGTATTTGCTTTTCCAACTCCATCTTATTCATTCAATTACTCAGTTCTTATTCATACCTTACAAATCTTCTTTGTTCTGTTACTAATCTGATGCAACTCCATAGTATACAGTGGCTCAAAAAAGTGTTCCAATATTGGGCCATTTTGAACAAATGAATCAATTGCCAAAGATATGGAACAAATAAGATCAAACACTTGTGGAATCAAAGATAGTACTTGCTCTTGGCATTCTAACACCACTTAGATCATGTGATTTGGTTGTTATGGCACTGAGATATAGCCATTTTAAAATGATATGTCATTGGGACACTTATTTAAGCATCATGCTGTCATTTATAATTTGGTAAATAACATAAGACCTTGACAGCTTCTGATGGATGCTATGCCTTGACCCTGCTTACTTATGTAAATATGGGGTATATAAAAATAATGTGCTATTCAGCTACTTCATTATCACTATGAAATTCATTTCTACCTCTATTAAAGCCAATATCCTCTCCCTTACTGAATCTGGCCTCTTTATTTGTAATATTTCCTCTCAGACTAGCCTAAGAAAGTCTACTGTGGCCAGGATCATCAAGGAATTCCTTCTAGATAAGGAAAACATCAAGCTAGGGTGTTCTTCTAAGCTTTTCCCTACTAATAGAAGAAAAATTGTCTCTAGTATTACTACTAGAAAGGCTGAAAATGCCGACCAGGCTATCCATCTCATCAATTCTGCCCTCCCCCTCCTTCATCTCCTTTTAGACTGTTCATAATGTGCTCAAGTCTGCTTCTCTCAAGGCTATGGTTAAGAAAAAGAAGCCTTACTTGTCACTCAAGCATAGACAACAAAGGCTTACTTTTGCTCTCAAGTATCAAAACTGGACTGTGGAGGACTGGACTAGGGTCATTTGATCAGATGAGACAAAGATTAACAGGATTGAATCAGATGGAAGAAAGTATATGTGGAAAGTAGCAGGTGAGCCTTTGTAGAATAAGGAGGTTCAAGAGACAGTAAAGTTTGGAGAAGGTTCCTTAATGGTTTGGAGATGTATGGGTTGGAATGGTATGGGGATTCTGGTAGAGATAGAGGGTAAGATGAATGCTAAGCAATATGTCACCATTTTTTAGGACAATTTGCTTTCTAGCATGGAGAGTTCTATGATTTCTAAGAAGAGCATAATCTTTCAGCAGGATAATAACCCCAAGCACTCCTTAAAAAGAGCTTAGGATTGGCTTGACTCCAATAGGATCAAGCTTCTGAATTGGCCAGCTTAGTCTTCAGACCTTAGTCCTATTGAGCATCTCTGGCAAACCTTGAAAAAAAAACTCAATAGCTATTCAAGGCCATCAAAAGGAGTATGGAAGCCTTGGAAGAGAATTGTGGTGGAGTAGGGCAAGATTGAGGTTGAGGAGTGTCAAAGATTGATTGAAAGTATGCCTAGAAGGTTAGAGGCAGTATTAAAGGCCAAAGAAAGGCCCACTAAATACTAAAAGTCTAGATCTGAAATGATGCTCAAATAAGTGTTCCAATAATATGTCATTTTAAAATGGCTATATCTTAGTGCCATGACAACCAAATGATATGATCTAAGTGGTGTTAGAATGCCAAGAGCAAGTACTATCTTTGACCCTGCAAGTGTTTGATCTTGTTTGTTCCATATCTTTGGCAATTGATCCATTTGTTCAAAATGGCCTAACATTGGGACACTTTTTTAAGCCATTGTATAAACTGTACTTCCACTCTATACATACCTTAGTTTAAATATCAACTTAGTCTCTTCCAGACAAATCCAACCTCAAGCCTAGTGCTCATCTGACCTCTGACTCTGAGGATAGCAAGTATAAGGGCATAACATATAAGTCCTGTACTGAAAGTCCTTGTCTATTCCATTTCACCCTTCATCTCTTCACCCTCCCTCTGTCACTTTATTTCAGACCTCATCAGACTTGTCTGGAGAAACCAGACTTGACAGAGTGGAGCAAAGAAAGAGGTGGCAACAGAGTTGGTGAAGTTAAGGGTGGAAAAGAAGGCAATGAGGAGGGAGTTCACAGAGGAGGAGTTAGGGAGCAAGTATGAGTCAGAGGTGTAGTGTAGATACAGGGTTATTGCAGTTAGCTGTAATGGACATGTGTTGGCCACACAGAGTGAGATCAAAACAGAGCAATCAAGCAGAGTAAGGTCTGGGCTTGTCCAGGTACCACAAATAAAAGTCATCAATGAGTTTGGAGGCATGTCCAAGCTCTATGGCTAGAAGCCAGAAGGTCTTGTTTTCAGTACCCTCATAACCAGACCAGCATACTAAGTATAACAACTTGCAATTTCTTTACCTATAGTTAATCTTTAAATCAAGAATTTCCATTATTTCATACTCCAATTTGCCTTCAATCTCAACTGGAGGTGGTGGAGCCTGAGTCCAGTCTGGAATTGTGTTTAGAACTAAGGGTTCTAATTGGAATATATAAAGGACTGGATGTATGGACTTTATAGTAACTGAGAGTTGAAGTGTAAAGAAGTGCATACCAGCTTGGGCAATAATAGTGTAAGATCCTAAGTTTTTCTCCAATAATTTTTTAAAGGGGTATGTGGATCAGAAGTACTTAGCTTTGATGAAAACCTGGTCACCAACCTTAAAGTCTAGTACCAGAGTTTGCTTGGTGTCAGCAGAACCTTGGTATTATTTCTAAGTGGCAGTGATCTTCTCATGGAGATAGAAATAGAGGGAGTCAAGGTTAACAGAGTATTCTCACACTCTGGTGGAGGTAAGATCTCTCTCTGGATATACTGTCAAGTTCGAATGGTAGCCCTTGTTAGTAAAGAAGGGAGAAACTCCAGTGGTCATATTTAAAGCATTGTTGTATGCAAACTCCACTAAGGGAAGGAGTTTGGACCAGTTGTTCTATTGATGATCACAATAGACTCAAAGGTACTATTCCAGAGTCTAATTCATACACTTTGTTTGACCATCTCCCTTTAGATGGTAACCAGAGGTGAAGTGGAGCTGGATGTTGAGGGCTTTTCCAAGTGAGTGGAAGAAGTGAGAGATAAACTCCAAACCTTGATCAGAAGTAATGTGAGAGGGAACTTCATGCTTGGAAAAGACATAAAGAAGAAAGAGTTTTGTGAGCTCCAGAGATGTCACCTTATTGTTAGTCAGAATGAATATACATTGCTTGGAAAGGTGGTTGACAATAACTAGGATGGTGGTGTGTCCAGAGGATATGGAAAGTTGTTTGATAAAGTCCATGAATATGAAGTTCCACAGCTTCTTGAGAATTGAAGGCTGTTTTAGAAGTTCATAGAGCTTATGTTTGGAAACCTTGGCCTGAGCACAGGCTATGCAAGAAGAGACATACTCCTTAATAAATGTCTGAATGCCTGGCCAGATATATTTCTGATAGATTAGCTCTAAAGTGCAATTTTGTTCAAAATGTTTGGATAGTGGATGATCATGCTTATACTGAATTACACAGAGTTGGAGGTTGTTAGCATCTGAAACATAGATACAATTATCCAAATGGAGGAAACCATTAGAGTTGACAGACCAGTGAGAATTAGAGTTGAAGTCAAAGAGGTGGATGGCAGTGATGAAGTCAGACAGGAGAGTAGAGAGAATATTACTGTGAAGTGACTCAATGTCAAAGAGGGTGCTGGCCTGGAGAACCAGAGCTGCAAGATAAGTAGCCCATAGGGATGCAGCAAGCTATTTCTGAGTAAAAATGGGATGGAAGTTGTGGGAATTGATATAAGCATAGTCCTTATTCTCCTCTTTGGGATAGATGTCCTAGTATCTAGTAAGGGCATCAGGCTTGGCTCTGAGGTATTCAGGGCAGAAACAAACAATCATATTGAACTGGAAAAGGAACTCTGACCACTGGGTCTACTGGTAAGTCAGAAGCTTAATAGTGGTGAAATACTTCAGATTTTTGTGATCAGTGACAACATTAACCAGAGTTCTAGAACCTTCAAGGTAGTGGCACCAAGTCCAGAATGCCTCATGAATGGCAAGTAGCTCCTTGTCATGGGTGTTATAATTGAGCTCCAGAGAATGAAGTGTCCAAGAGTAGTAAGCAACTGGCCAGATTTCCTGATCCATACAATGAATAGAGAGAATACCAGCAA
>JBBPUB010000530.1:0-12608 GCA_038094415.1 Xerocomus alliaceus
TAGTATAAGCACAACCATCCACTATCCAGATATTTCAAACAAAACTGCATCCTAGAGCTAATCCATAGGGAATACACTTGGCTAGGCATCCAAACATTTGTCAAGAAGTATGTATCCTCATGCACTGTCTATGTCAGAGCCAAGGTTCCAAGGCATAAGCCATATGAACTCCTAAAACAACTCCCCATCCCTAAGAAGCCCTAGAACTTTATATCTATGGACTTCATTAAGCAACTCCCTGTATTCTTCAGACATGCTGCTATTCTGGTTATTGTTGACCATTTTTCCAAACAATGTATTTTCATTTCAACTGATAACAAGGTAACATCTCCAGAGCTTGCAAAGCTCTTCCTCCTTCATATTTTCTTCAAGCATGGAGTGCCCTTTCATATTACCTCTAATTGAGGCTCAGAGTTTATCTTCCACTTCTTTCACTCACTTGGTAAGGCTGTCATATACTAGTTCAACTCCAGTACTCCAGTAACATCTTCAACACATCTCTGATGCAATCTCCTTAATACCCTCTTATCTGGTTTCTTAAACATTCAATTTGTAGATTCTTCTAGTTAGTTCTCCTCTAGATTTCTCCAACTGGTGTCCTGCCCAGAAGCACAGCTTCAGTATCTGTTTTCCTGACTCCATCTTACTTATCTGATTACTTATCTTTATTTATACCTTACAAATCTCCTCTGTTCCATTACTAATCTGGTGCAACTCTATAGTATACAAACTGTACTTCTACTCTGTATATACCTTAGTTTGAATATTAACTTAGTCTCCTCTAAATAACTCTAACTTCAAGCCTAGTGCTCATCTGACCCCTGACTCCAAGGATAGCAAGTACAAGTGTGACATATAAGTTCTGTGCTGAAAATCCTTGCCCACTCTGTTTTGCTCTTCTTCTCCTCACCCTTTTTCTGTCACTCTGTTCTGGACCTCATTGGACTTGTTTAGAGGAATTGGACTTGATAGTATATTCAAACTCACTCTTATACTCTTAACCCCCCTTCATATCTATGTTCCATACTTAGACTCTCTATCAACATCTCAAGTCAGTCTTTGGTCCTCCCACACCATCCCTAGTGACTCCCACAGTTTCAGTGCTAGACCAGTAGCACTTCTATCAATCTTCTTAGCACCCTGCCATTGCATTACCCCTTCTGGTCCCTTTGACTCTCCCCTCACTGCTCTTTCCAAAACAGTCCTCACTTTCCCCTAGATTTGTGAACTCCAGGATGATCCTAAACTCAATGATGGACTCTATGAGCCTGCACCTCCATCTCCAGAAAATAACAACAGTGAAGAACCACCACCATCTGATCTCTCTGATCTGAGTGACCCCTTTAATGATAACAATGATGAACCCCAACCAAACAATGTTCCTTTGGCCTTTGAGCCATTCAACTTGCTGATGCAATCTAGGACATGACCTAGAATGCACTCCAGCACAATTCCTCTGATACTCCCAAAACCAAGGTTCAGAAGCCAAACCCATTTGATGGGCTGGATTCCTGGAAACTCTATCCATTCATAGTTCAGTACAAGCTAAACTTCCAAGCTAATTCAAAGTTCTTCCACCATGACCATTCCAAGGTCACCTTTGTGTAATCCTATCTTAAGGGAGTTGCACTAGAATACTTCAAGCCAGATCTTCTTGGCAGTGAATCTTCAGAGCACCATCTGCTCTGAATGAATAGTTGGGAGGTATTCCTCTACAAACTTCAGTCCAATTTTAGCCCACATGACTCCATTAGTAACATAGAGGCTCAACTCAAGCAGCTTCACATGAAGAACATTCAGCATATATTCAACTATGTAGTTCATTGGAATCATCTAATGAGCCAAGTCCAGAAATGGGACCTTAGAGCACTCCAGTGAAGTTTCTATAATGAACTCCCTGACAGAATCAAGAATAAGTTATCTTGGCTTGGCAAGCCAAGTAATCTTCACAACCTCCATACAATGGTGCAACAAATCAATTACCACTACTGGGAGTGTTGAGAAGAAATATCCCAGGCCAACAAGATTTCTGGATCCAACTCCAGAAACAACAGTTCCAAGGCCCCCATTTCTACAACTCCACCAGCCACCACCTCCAACAATAAGCCTAGGAGTTTTACCAAGGGCTTCTTAATATCCAAGTCCAGAAGTAATTCCAACTCCAAATCCTCCACACCCTCCAACCCAGACCTATCATCTAAGCTAGGTAAAGATGGCAAACTCACAGCAGCTGAGTGAAAGCACTGCTTCAACAACTATCTGTGTATGTTTTATGGCCAAGCTGATTACAAGGCAAAAGAATGCCTAAAATCATCATCCTGGACATTCAAGGCTCATGCAGTTACAACCACAACTCTAGAAGACAAACCAGAGACCTCTAACATGGAGGTGAAAAAATAGTTCACAACCTTATAGATTCCACATGGACTCAAGGTTGCATTAACTCCACCTGTGCACCAAAAGAGGTCCAACTCAACATGTCTGCTCTCTTAGACCCCCATTTTCTTATGCCATCCATTTCCATACTCTCATATTGAAACAGCAGAACCCTCTTGGGAACTTGAACCAGCTCTACTACAACTATCAGCTAAAAGAATAAGAGACTACTAACTCGTTCTGTTGAGGAAAGAGTTGACGGTGGCGAAAGTGGGCTTAGTAGTCGAGTTCTGGAGAAAACCAAGAGACTAGACTGGGGATCTACCCAGCGTCATCCTTGGGGTTTATATACTACTATACTATTTGTACATGTATTGCTAACCTTAATATCTGATTAGGTAGAATGCTATGCCTACGCAGTAGGACTACGACTAAGGTAAGAGTCCGTGTTGTAGCTATCCAATAGCGATAAAGTCGTACCATAGCCTCTAGGGCTGAGGGGAACGGGAATGAATAACACGTTTGATGCTGCGGGTGGCAGATCAAATGGAAGAGAAGCTGCAGCAGTGGTAATGAACTGGGCTGTGCCATAGCCATGCACAGTACGGAAATGAAAAGAATCACTCGGTGATTAAAAGGGCGTTGGCTACATGCGTTAGAAGTCTAGAAGGAACATGGTAATGACCGTGTCAAAGAATAGCCAAATGGAGATAGATCTGATCAGGAAGAAGAGCAGAAGATAAGCACGATCAGATTAGTCATGAAATGATAAGATAAGATCAAGCAAAAAGTATATGCTAAGTCCGTTGTGATGAAGAGTCTACCAGAGACCGTATATGAGACAGCAAGGATCGTCACACTACCCCCCGCTTAAAGATCATTGTCCAAATGATTGAAGGGAAGACGATGAGTAGCAACAGTGGTAATGTTTTCAGGACGCTTCTGAAAGAGGAAAAGAAACTGTTTGGGATCAATGGTAAGGGCTTGTGGAGTCAAGGGGTGATTATGATAGAAATCGGAAATAGCCTCTTTGGCATTAGTGAGGTTGGAGCGTGGCTCCCAAGTTCGATCAGTTTTGTCATATCCTTTCCAGTATACCAGATATTCCAGTCAGCGTTGCCGATATCTGCTGTCCACGATGAAATCTACTTCCCACTTGTTATCTCTATCTTCTGTGACCTTTACAGGACCGGGTCGTTCAACCGGCTGGCCTTCTAGGCGTTCCTTATAAGGTTTAATGTGGGAGATATTAACAACTGGATGAATCCTCATGGATCGGGGAAGTTTCAATTCCACTGCATTGGTTCCCATCATCTTAGTGATGCTAAATGGACCGAGCCATCGTTCCGAAAGCTTCTTTGAAGCACAGGTAAGTTTAAGGTTTTCTGTGAATAACCAAACTTGTTGGCCCACGTGATACTCAGGAGAGTTACTGCGAGATTGATCTGCATACTTCTTCTGATGTGCCTGTGCCGCTTTCATATTCTGCCGTACTTGATCAAATGTGGCAGCCATCTCATCAGCAAATCTTACTGCAGCGGGAGCTTTATCTGTCCTAAGTGGTTCAATACCCATTCTGGGATGATACGAGTGCGTGACTTCAAAGGGGGTCTTCTTGGTAGAAGTGTGTTGTTTCGAATTAATGGAGAACTGAGCAACAGCAAGCCAATCTACCCATTGATCTTGTTTTTCTGAACAAAAGATTCTCAAAAACTTCTGAACTTCTTTATTAACAATCTCCGATTGTCCATCTGTTTGAGGATGAAAAGCTGTACTCAATTTTGTATCGATAGATAAGGCTTTATTGATTTCCTTCATTACTTGCACAGCAAATTGAGGTCCTCGGTCTGATACAATAGAAGAGGGAAGACCATGATGCTTCCATACGTGATTGAGGAATAATCATGCCATATCCAGGGCACTGCATTCCTTAGTGCAGGGAATAAGCTCAACTTCTTTAGAGAATTGATCTATGACTGTGAGAATGGAATTGAATGATCTAGATTTTGGTAAATCTGTAATGAAATCAGTGGAAATATGACTCCAGGGTCTTTCTGGAATAGGAAGTGGTTGAAGTAACCCACTAGGGGCTTTATTGGTTCCCTTGAATCATTGACATCTTTCACAATAAGTGACATACTCTCATATGAAAGTGGACATTCCTGGCCACCAATAGAATCTGGAAATCAATTCCAACATCTTTTCATATCCAGGGTGACCTGCTATGGGGGAGTCATGGTAAAGTCTGAGAATGTCCATCTTAATCAAGGCAGAGTCAGGTATGTATATGCGGCCTTGCGGATCATGCAACAAGCCATCTTCTTCTTCAAGTAAAAAGTGTTTTCTGCCGAGATATATGGTATCTTTCTCTGTAAGCTTGCAAAGCTTATTGAATATAGATTTATTAAGTCGTTCACCTTCATCAGAGATGAGAATTGGGGTATCTTGCCCCATAGATCCAATCTGCTCCGGTGTTATTACTAATACTCCTTTGTTGTTTTGATCTATGCCGATAGCGTGATCTTCTCTTTTAGAGAGTGCATCGGCTTTTCCCATGGTAGCTCTGGGCTTATGAATCCATTTCAAGTTAAATCTAGATAAGTATTGTGCCCATCTAGCTTGTCTTCGGTTAAGATCCTGTCTTGTCTGATACCATTGAAGATTCTGGTGATCATTCCAGACTTCCACCGGAAATCTAGCTCCTTCGAGATAATGTCTCCATTCTTCTAAGGATCGTATGACCGAAAGCATTTCTTTATCTGAGATGGGGTAATTTCGTTTGGCAGGTTGCATGCTATGAGAAGCATAAGCGACGGGGTGCCATTTGTCATCTTTCTTTATGGAGAGTACTGCTCCTGTGGCGTAATCCGAAGCATCGGCTTCTAAATGAAATTTGCAATCTATATCTGGATAGGCTAAAACTGGAGCCGTTACGAATGAACTCTTGAGCATTTCAAATGCTTCTTGTTGATCTGAACCCCATTCAAATGGAGTTTCCTTCTTTAAGAGATTATTTAAGGGTTTAGCCAGTTTCGAGAAATCGGAGATGAAGCGATGATAAAAGTTTGCTAATCCTAAAAAGCTTCTTACTCCTTTGATGTTGGTTGGAATGGGCCATTGCGTTATGGCCTCCAGCTTCTTTGGATCCATTGAAATGCCGTTCTTTCCCACGATCATGCCAAGGAAGTCTACTTCAGTGACATGAAAGCGACATTTGGGGGCTTTCACAAAGAGGTCATTCTCTTTCAAGCGTCGTAATACTTCTCGCACGATTCAATTGTGTTCTTCCTGATCCTCTGTTTTCATGAATATTAATAAGTCGTTGATATACACCACTACCACATCATCCATGTCGGCAAAGATTTCATTCATCATTGCTTGGAACGTGGCAGGTGAATTGCATAATCCGAAATACATTATGAGAGGTTCATATGCTCCTCAGAAGCATATGAAAGCTGCCTTCCATTCATCTCCTTTTTTGATGCGTACGTTGTTGTATCCCCATCTTAGATCCATTTTTGTGAATAGCTTGGCGTCTTTCAACTTGTCTACAAGCTAAGAAATCAAAGGAAGCAGATAATTATTTTTGACAGTATGTTCATTGAGGTATCAGTAATCCTGTACCATTCGTTTTCCACCATCCTTTTTAGGGACGAAGAATACAGGGGATGTTTGCGGGGATTTAGAAGGACGGATATATCCCTTTTGGATTTGTTCATCCAGGAACACGGTAACTTCTTCTTGTTCATCTATAGATAGTGGGATGATCCTTCCTTTTCGGGGTTTAAAATCTTCTTGCAATTCTATTGCATGATCCCATGGTTTTCATAAAGGCATTCTTTTGGAATCCTTCTTAGAAAATACTGTGAGATAGTCGTGATACTCTTTTGGGACTAGCCGTTCTGGGGGAATCTCTTTTGGTTGAACTCTTTCGAGTAGTTTCTGTTGTTCCATATTCCTTTCTAAGGAATTTATCCAATGATACATGTTGTAACTTTGATCTAGCTGTTCTTTTCGAAGCATTTGTAAAAACTTGCTCGGGTGGAATCACCTTGTTGGAGATTTTGACAGTGTTGGGGACATCTCGTCAATCTAACCAACCTAGTTGTCCAATCTATATCGGGGTTGTGGCACTGTAACCACTCATATCCCAGAATAAATTCGAACTTTCCTAAATCGGTGACCTCAGCTGTCAATTTCTCACGATGACCTTCATATTCCATAACAAGCTGACAATTGTGCATTATTTTTCCAGCAGCGTTTAAGGTACCATCGGCATTATACACCGCTATAGGGTGTCATAAAGGGGTTAAGGGTAAATGAAGATGCTGTGCAAAACTTTGATCAATGAAGATCGCGTTTGCTCTAGAGTCTAGAAGGGCGGATGTTTTTGTGAAAGGTATGTTTAGTTTCGGGGTTATCTTTATCGGTAGAACTATATCCTTCTGGGGATTTAGGGTTCTTAGGAAATAAAACTCTGTTTCTTTCAAGTCGGGCAATAGATCATCAAGATCTTCTTCTGTCAAATCTGGATACATGGTTCGGACATCATGTCGTTTCTGTTCAGGGGTGGGGGTAGAAGTTTCCATACTTCGTATCTCCACTACTTCTGGGAAAACTTTTTCTTTCTTGGTTATATGCGAATCAAGCACCGGTGTTTTGTCCTGGCCAAGCTCATCATCTAGATGAGACCCGCATGACGGCAAAGATAAAGTTTCTTCTATTTCCAGAATAGCATATCGATTCAGGCTTCCTCCATTCCCAGATCTAGAGGGTTGCCCTAATCTTTTCCCTTTTTGGAAAGTGTTTCATAGTCTTGAAACCAGGCGTGTGCTTCGTCAAAGCCCATGCCTGCAATAGACTTACTCCAATCTCTCTCTTTTCCTTTCGAGGATTTCGGCTCTTCCGTTACTTCTTCTGAGTTCATTTCTCGGATATTGTGAGAGGGTTGCTCCGTGACACACCACTTAGCATGTCCTCCTCCGAGGAATTTATATTTTTCGCATGCTTTCTTGGGTTTTGGACATTTTGATGCCACGTGGGGTCCTTGGCAATTAAAGCACTTCAGAGGGCAAGATCCTTGTCCTTTTTGAATGGCATCTACATCCATGACGTTTGGATCTTTCATTGGTCTGGAGATTCGATCGGCAGTTCCTTGTCAAATGAATCCTAATAACTCCTGCCGTTCTCTATACTCCTTGACCTTAGCCATGAAGGTAGCACATTCCTTGTATCATCCATCTCGTAGGAAGAGATATTTGACCATATCTTGATTCATGTTCCGTTCCATGATCTGCAAGATTCGATCTCCATCATATTTGGCGGTTGCCAGATAATTTTTCAATTTAATAAGGTATTGGGCTACCGTCATTTTATCCGTTTGTTTCAGATTCTCGATCTGTCATCTAGCCCATTCCTTTTCATTGGTTAAGTGGAAATGAAGTTCGATCAACTTCTTGAATTCGGGCCAATCTGTTTCATCCCCTTTTAGGATTTTATTCAGATGGGCACGTGCAAATGCTCCTGCATCTCCTTTTGTCATTCGGGATAGTATGGCTTTTACTCCAGCTTCTCCTCTGAGAACTCCGATATTCTCTTGTCGCCATACTTGTGCCTTAGTCCACCATTCTTCGAACTTTCTTCCTCTGGTACCATTGTACTCTCCTGGATCTGCTACAATCTTGGTAATTCTAGCACCACTACTGGAGGATGGTCCAGCCTTTACTTGTTCCTCCATTTCTCTGATGTCGTCTCGCAGTTTTCAATTCTCACGTAATATTTGTTCCATAGCCCGGCTATGTATGTCAAGGTATTCTTTAAGATGAATTCCCAATTGGGATAGTTCCTGTTTTGAAGATCTGGCAAGCACATTGAGTGCTTGAGAAAGATGCTTGGGTAATGCCATGATGGTTTAATCAAAGGCAGCGATGGTTGCATTATCGTCGTCCCAATCTGATCTTACTAATTCGGGTATGTGCCAGTCGTTTTCATTAAACCAACCTCCATGGTATCTCCAATTATCTCCGGAAGCTTTAGTCAGGCTTACTATGCCAAAGCTTATTCTGTAAGGGTTTTCTTCGGTTCTGTAGGTGTGAACTACTGCAAGTATGGGTGCATTTCTTTCAATGACGAGTTTTATGATCCAGCAAATAACGAGGATGCAGACAAGGAAGATTCCGATGAATGTGGCAAGGATGAGTTCAAACGTTGAAATCATCTAGTAGTGTTGACAGTTGTGGGGGTGTTGTTGGAGTCCTTCTCCAAAGATCCAACCGTCTGACATTGCATTTGTGGCGGGGACTACTCCAATGAAAGTGGAGAAAGGTGTTCTAAAGGTCCTGCTTTGGTTTCCTATGAAGAGGATTGGTACTTGTGAGTCTGTTGTGTATTTGGCAATCCACCTAAGAAAGTAGATTGTGATGATGTAAAAGGTCAGGCTAAAGAGAAGGAGAATGACAATCAATTGCATTCAATATTTGTAAGAGTGAGGCGGGATGTTTCGTAATCCTATCCTACTTCCTCTTTCTATTCCCCTTTTTATCTCCTGCTAATATTGCTGGCATTGCCTTTTCTTAGGCGGCAGTGGTGCTGCAGGTGCTTCTTCAAACTCGTACTCCGACCAGCCTTCTGATCTTCTTCTTTTTGGAAGGTTGAAGGTCCGACTATAGAAATCGGCCTGTCCTGTCGAAGCTAAAGCGTAAAATCCCCTCTCTTCTTTCATAGGGGTGAATACTGTAAGGGGGACGACTATGTCCTCTTCCTTCAAGTCGGTGGCTGGCGATGTGCTCTCTTCACAGCCATTCTCTGATCTCATGTCTCCGTTGATCGTATCTCTTACGATTGAGTCCCAATGGGGGAACCCTGGTAAAGAACCTTCTAATTCTCTTAAGAAGGCTGTTGCTGGTGAGACGGATCTGTTCCCACCGTCTGGGACCTGTGCAGCCTGTTCTTGCCCGTCTCTCAGCTCTGCCCATTGGCGACCGACAATGAAGGGACGAAGGGAGTGGTGAAACTGGGGGAAGGACACTAGCACTCGTTAGTACTGGTCCTGTAGTAGAGGGGGTCACTAGAAGAGAATAAGAGTCTAGTCTAATGAAACAGCAGAACCCGTAGGGGAACTTGAACCGGCTCTACTACAACTATTAGCTAACAAAAGGGAGGAAACTACTAACTCGTTCTGTTGAGGAAAGAGTTGAGGTGGCAAAGTAGGCTTAGTAGTCGAGTTCTGGAGAAAACCAAGAGACTAGACTGGGGATCTACCCAGCGTTGTCCTTGGGGTTTATATACTACTATGCTATTTGTACATGTATTGCTAACCCTAATACCTGATTAGGTAGAATGCTATGCCTACTCAGTAGGGCGGCGACTAAGGTAAGAGTTCATGTTGTAGCTATCCAATAGCGATAAAGGCGTACCACAGCCTCTAGGGCTGAGGGGAGTGGAAATGAATAACATGTTTGATACTGCAGGTGGCAGATCAAATGGAAGAGAAGCCACAGCAGTGGTAATGAATGGGGCTGTGCCATAACCATGCACAGCACGGAAATGAAAAGAATCACTCGGTGATTAAAAGGGCATTGTCTACACACGTTGGAAGTCTAGAAGGAACACGGTAATGACCGTGTCAAAGAATAGCCAAATGGAGATAGATCTGATCAGGAAGAAGAGCAGAAGATAAGCACGATCAGATTAGTCATGAAATGATAAGATAAGATCAAGCAAAAAGTATATGCTAAGTCCGTTGCGATGAAGAGTCTACCAGAGACCATATATGAGACAGCAAGGATTGTCACAGTAGCTATCCAATAGCAATAAAGGCATACCACAGCCTCTAGGGCTAAGGGGAGTGGAAATGACTAACACATTTGATACTGCAGGTGGCAGATCAAATGGAAGAGAAGCTGCAGCAGTGGTAATGAACTGGGCTGTGCCATAGCCATGCATAGCATGGAAATGAAAAGAATCATGTGGTGATTAAAAGGGTGTTGGCTACACGTGTTAGAAGTCTAGAAGGCCATGGTGATTATTGTGGTAAAGAATAGCCAAATGGAGATAGATCTGATCAGAAAGAAGAGCAGAAGATAAGCACGATCAGATTAGTTATGAAACGATAAGATAAGATCAAGCAAAAAGTATACACTAAGTCTGTTGCAATGAAGAGTCTATTAGAGACTGTATATGAGACAGTAAGGATTGTCACACTACCCCCCACTTAAAGATCATTGTCCAAATGATCAAAGGGTAGATGATGAATTGGAACTTCAGTAACATTTTCAGGATGTTTCTGGAAAAGAAAAAGGAACTGTTTGGGATTAATAGTAAGGGCTTGCAGAGCTGAGGGGTGATTGTGATAAAAGTCGGAAATAGCCTCCTTGGCATTAGTAAGGTTGGAGTGTGGCTCCCAAATACATTCCATTTCATCATATCCTTTCCAGTATACCAGATATTCCAGTTGGCATTGCTAATATCTGCTGTCCACAATGAAATCGACTTCCCACTTGTTATCTCTATCTTCTGTAACCTTAACAGGACCAGGCTGTTCAACTGGCTGGCCTTCTAGGTGTTCCTTATAAGGTTTAATGTGAGAGATATTAACAACTGGATGAATTGGGGGAGTTTTAATTCTACTGCATTGGTTCCCATCATTTTTGTAATGGTAAATGGACCAAGCCATTGTTTCGAAAGTTTCTTAGAAGCATGCGTAAGTTTAAGGTTTTCAGTGGATAATCAAACCTGTTGGCCCATGCTATATCCAGGGGAATTGCTACAAGATTGATCTGCATATTTTTTCTGATGTGCCTGTGCCGCTCTCATGTTCTGCCGTACTTGATCAAAAGTGGCAGCCATTTCATCTGCAAATCTGACTGCAGTGGGTGCTTTATCCATCTTAGGCAGTTCAATACCCATCCTGGGGTTATATGAATGCATGACTTCAAAGGGGGTCTTCTTGGTAGATGTTACACGAGTAGCCTGAGTTTGCTGCTTGAAGACGAAGGGTACCAAGAGTGGACTAGGTGCAGGGATCTCTAAGGTGCTGGGGGTTCTGAGGTGCAAAGGGATTTCAAGGGACACGGTGCAGGTACTGCAGCGGACTCAAGACTACGTGAGATTGCGTAGACCAAGAATGTAGACTACGATACAGGGTGTAGAATATAAAGGTTAATAAAAGAAATGTATGGAATGCTATGGAAGATGGGGAGACTAAGCTGCTGTAAGAGAAGCGACTGTGGAGAGATAAGCATCCTGAGATAACGGTAAGGATTACAAAGAGATAAAGGCTGCGGAACATGGAGTCACCACCAGGATGAAGTAACGTTCTACATACGTGAAGAAGAAAGGCAGTTGGTATTGCGGAATAATAAGGCTGAGGAGGAAGATGAAGCGATGAAGGAACAAAATTGTAACAGGCTGGTTCTCGTTCCCCAAGTGGGTTTAGCCATTTCAGGTAGATCCCCAGTCTAGTCTCTTGGTTTTCTCCAAAACTTGACTACTAAGCCCTCGCCACCTCAACTCTTTCCTCAACAGAACAAGTTAGTACTTCTACTCCCCTTTTAGCTAATAGTTGTAGTAGAGCTGGTTCAAGTTCCCTTTGGGTTCTGCTGTTTCATTAGACTAGACTCTTATCTTTTCTAGTGACCCCCTCTGCTACAGTGACACCAGTACTAATGAGTGCTAGTGTCCTTCCCCTAGTTCCACCACTCCCTTCATCCCTTCATCATCAATTGCCAACAGGCAGAGCCGAGAGAAGAGCAAGAGCCAGCCATATAGGTCCCAGAGGGTGGAGACAGATCCAAGTCGCCTACAATAGCCTTCTTAAGAGAATTAGAGGCTTCTTTACCAGGCTTCCCCTGACAGGTCTTAATTGTGAGAGATACAATCGCAGGAGATCTGAGAGAAGAGATCAGCTTTGAAGAAAGTACATCACCGATCATAGACACAAAGGAAGAGGACATAGTCATCCCCCTTACAGTATTTGCCTCTATGAAGTTCAAGAGAGAGTCAGAGTCCCTAGACCTCCTCCTTCTACCTACCCCCGACCTGAACAATTGCAGCCTGGGTCCAAGCATTACCAACACCACAGATCAGTTACCACTCCAGAGGCTGCTGTCACATACCGCTCCAACTCCGGTACTCCGGTACTCTCCGGCATGATCTCCGGCACGATCTCCGGTACGATCTCCTAGATATCTCTTATCTCGTCTCTCGTATTCCCAATTCGTATGTTCTCCTTC